>JAHZNH010000496.1:0-15822 GCA_027744355.1 Tyrannoseira gladiata
GTAGACTCCAGCAAAGTCGTCATTCAAAACACTAAAGATTGTCAACTTTATTTTGTACAACAGTTGCAACAATTGATAACATTATTTGTTTCATTTGAATCAGTAAATAAATTCAAGCATTGCACTTGAGCCATTTGTTTCAGCCGGTTGCCAATTTAGGTAACGGTGTTGCTGGTACAGGCACGTCGCCGGACAAAATGCGAAATTTTTTAAACCGTTTTCTATAAATTCGTGTGGTGTTAAGCCGTACGGAGAATCGAAGACAAAAGTTTTCTTAGTGTTCATGTCTATTTCCAATTAACTTACACGTCAAAGTTAATTTAGGACTCGTGTTGGAAGCATCAAGTTTAGAAATATTTTAGTTGGAGATTTTATACATAGTTTATTAAATTGAATGGAAAGTATCATCTAGTAGAGCCAAAAGAGATACTGCTGCATGAGGTGAAACGACTTGGCGACGAAGGTGAGGTGTTGCAATAAAAATTCCGGCATATCGGTTCATTCCATTTTTATTTCTCGTAAGTCAAAATTAAGAATGCCATATGTAATTGAGGTTTGCCGAAATGAATATATCTTAACAATACTTTTTATGACCTTTCCAGCGCCCGTCTTTTGGTGAACCTAAACTGGGACTTTTTTACGTGATAAGAGAAAAGGTATTTTTCGAAATATTTAGGCGCTATGGATTTGTTGTATCTTTTTGTGCGTACATCACCATATTTTAAGAAATCAAAAGCACCGAGTGGCCGAGTCGAATAGAATATTTTTAAAGAATGACAATGATGTTAATCACATAACTTTTTCCCCAAGACAGTTGTCGTCGAGTCGGCTTCGTTGCTGACTAATATCTCTAAACCGACTGAATCCATTGGTAGTAAAGATTGGCTACAGAATAATATCGTCCGCGCTAACTGACCTTGCCAAAAAAAAATCAGGACAATGGGAGAGAATGGATTATGTATGTTGTACGAGACCCTTCAAAGAGCCACATCTCAAAACCCGGAAATTCTTAAAGCGGCGGAGCAGAAATTAGCTTCATGGGAAAATCAGAACGGTTTTTACTCAGCTCTTCTGGTAATTCAATTCAAATAATCTTATATTTTAAATTAGGGAGAATGAGGAACCCTCCCTTTTAAGGATTCTAATAATATTGGCAACGAGTTTAATATTCGCTTTATTTACAGAAAATCATTGCTAACCACTCTTTTGACGCTAATACACGATTCCTGGCTTCCATTCATTTGAAAAATGGAATCGAGAGACACTGGAGAAAAACTCCTTCTTGGTGAGCTAGCATAGATTTGATATTTTTTACTATTTTATTGTTGGCCACTATTTTTTACTGATATTCACATCTTTGATATTTGTAGTACGCTCACTGATGAAGAAAGGTCGGAGGTTAAAGCATCACTGGAGCAGTTAGTGCTGATTGAACCCGCTATGAACATTGTCACGCAGTTGGCAATTGTGATATCAAAGATTGCAAGACTGGAAATACGAGAATGGCCAAACCTTTTACCTTGCTTGATGGAATGGATCAGAAGTTCTGACGTAGATAGACAGCACAGGTATTTCTACTGATTAACGGCCATACATATGTAAACGAGTTTAACATTTTTTGTTTTAAAACCTTCGGTTAATCTGTACCATGGGATGATTTTTTTTCAGAGCACTTTTGGTTACGTATCATGTCATTAAAATATTGTCAACAAAAAGACTAACAGGAGATAGAAGAATATTTCAAGACATGGCAAGTGAGGTGTTTGATTACCTCTGTGGACTTTGGGACACTTTGTTCCTTGCTTGGGCATCTTCAGGTGCCTCTGGCGATTCTATTCACAGGGCGCATTACGCTTTAAAGATACTACGGATTCTGTGTGTGAGAGGTTACAAGACACCTCATGAAAGTGAAAGTGTTAAAAAATTTATTTTCACTGTAATGCAGAGAGCAAAGGAAACTTTGGAAATACGTAAGTGTCATAAGAATGCATTAGTAAACGTTTGTTGTGATTATTAAATTCCAAGTTCCTTTAAGTTGAAAAAACTCACAGATATTTTTGTTTAGGTTCTAGACGTCGAGATACTTCGGTTTTACTGGAGAAACATATTATTACCATGTGGAAAGTCATATCTGACATGTTAGAAATTCATCCGTTGTCGTTTGTGCCCTTCCTAAGTACTGGACTAGAGTTTGCAGCGTATTTTGGTTTCTCGGAAGAAGGGAGGGCTCTAGTCTTCGAACGTGTTGCAATCCATGCGCTGAATTTGATGAAAGCCATAATTTTATGCACAGAATTCAGGCCACCACGTTTAGTGGAAGCTAATATTGGTGCGAGAAATAGTGGAAGTCGTTTACATTTTATACGTTAATTCATATTTTAAACTAATAACTTTTCATTAAATGTAACCGCGTTTTTTGTTATTGCCTCTTATTTCTTTTTAGGAGGTAGACGTAGTAGTCTTAGTATGGCAACTCCAGAAACAAGCCCGATGACTTATGAAGCCGCAGAAGTGAAGAATAGATTTTTCACCGATGAGACACTTACTGTTCTTGTTCGTGTGTTGGCTACAAAATATTTGCCATTGAGTCAAACCGAAATGGAAAGCTGGAATGAAGACCCCGAGGAGTTTGGTAATAAAAATAATTGCACGGCATTAGAACTTAATAATGTATAATGTAAAGAGTTGATTCAAAATATGCGTTTTCATGAATTCTCAGCTTTGCGAATGGAGGAATCTGGAGAAACTTGGAAGTACAATCTAAGGGTAATTATTGATTATATGATAACCTTTAACTTTTAAAATGATTGCTTTTTTGGGGATCTTTAAAATTAATATTTACTCTTTAATGTTTAGAAAAGTGCTGAAACGCTTTTCGTGACTCTCTTCAAAGAATATCACAAATCGGTGGAAGTACTGCTTGGCCTTTTGAATGAGTACCAAATCCCGTTGAAGGATCCTCAAGACTTACCTACAATTCTTGCAAAAGATGCGCTCTACAACGCTGTTGGAATTACAGCGTATGAACTTTATGACGAGGTATGATATAGTGGCACATACTTAAAATTCTAAACCAGTATTGCTACTAATTGTTATGATTATTTGCATTTAGTTTTCGTTCGACGCTTGGCTGCAATCAACTTTGATACATGAGTTGTCTTTGCCTGTTCCAATTTTACATCGACGCATCACTTGGCTTGTGGGACAATGGACTGGTGTTAAAGTCAGTCCGGATTCTCGTCCAACTATTTATGCCTTATTGCGAAGTGGCCTGAGCTCACCTGACGTGGTTGTATGTTCTTAAATATTTAAAGCTTTACTCATTTTTACTAAAATACCCCCATGTATTACAAGATAAAACGATGTATCAAGATTTCCTCTTTACTTCTAGGTTCGACTGAGCTCTTCTCAAGCATTAAGACTGTGCCTGGATGACTTTGAATTTGTTCCTGAACAGTTTCTGCCTTTTATGCAGGATACATTTCATTATTTGTTTGGTCTTCTGAAGGATGTTAGAGAAAGTGACAATAAGGTGAAATGTATGAATTAATAATTTATTCATAATTTCGTTTCATCTTAGATGCGCGTACTGCACACCATGAATTTTTTGATTGAACGAATGAGCCCGCACATCAAATCTTCATTGCAAATTGCTTCTCTAACCCAATATCTACCTCTTTTATGGAACACTGAGCATAATATGCTGAAAGCTGCAGTTGTTTCTACTTGTATTCAACTGGTTAATGTTAGTTGGAAACGAAAATAATGCATTTGATTTTAAATATGTAAATATTTGATTTGTAAATTATTTTAAGTAAGTTTTTCTCAAAAAATATTTAGGCTCTAGGATCGGATTCTTTGCTTCTACGAGAGTTTGTTTTTCCAATAATTCGTATCGCAACTGATTTAAATACGCCCGAACATGTGTATCTTTTGGAAGATGGATTGGACTTGTGGCTTTCATTGATGGAATATGCACCGGATCCGCCAGAGTATGTGAAATATAATTTTCCATTGAGATATTTTATGCAAGTTTGTGCAAGTCAAGGGCTTTTCATGAACAGTATCGTTTTATTTTCAGGGAAAGCTTTATTCAATTAGTCGATAACTTAATTCCGTTGCTTACCATTTCTACGGAACATTTGAAAATGTCAGTGTCACTTGTAAACTGCTACGCACTTGTTTATCCTGAAATATTTGCTGAACGATTCGGTGCAATGGTTTGTACGGAGTTAAATTCTGCAATGTCTGACATGAGAGTGGAAGGAATTACGATGGTTCTTCGTGGCGTGGAAACATTATTGAGGACGTCCCCAACTAACGGACCTCATGCCGTCAAACCTATTATCGGCAAAATTTTTCAGTTAGTATTTTATCGATTAGCTCATTGTATAACTTATAATTCATCATAATTGCTAATTTTGTGTAAGGAGTTTTTAATATTATATTGACGAATCCATTTTCTCTTAGGTCTGCTTATGATGGCTTGGATACCCCGATGGTTTTGTCATTGTATCTCTCTGTTGTCTCAAGACTACTGTTGGGATCTGAGCCAATTTTTCAATTGGGCTTGGAATATGTCAGTTCTAGTGAAGGAAAAACGACTAATGAAGTTCTTGCGACCTTAACCGATGTCATGTGCAACAAAGTTTCATATATAGTTCAGCCTGAGAGGAAAAAATTAATTAGTATCGCTCTCTTGAAACTTATGTCTACATGCGATCAGGTAATTAATAATACAGCATATGTTTAGTCTCCAATTTATTGGTACTGACTACTATAACATTACCCAGGTTAAACCCAAATTATTAATTTTGTTTAGATCATACTTCATCGAATTTGTGGAATTTTTTTGGCTGTATCTGAAACTCTTAATGACATAATGAAGTGTGACCTTTCTGGAAAATTCATGGAGTAAGACATGACAGTGATACTAAAAATGTGTTATTATTATACAGTTCGTTTGTCGTTGATATGATTGGATGTATTGTGTTTTATTGTAATATTTGCAGTTCTTTATGTGTCATCGACTTCGACTGCAACCGGGAAACTGACGAAGTTGTTACCGAAAACGACAAGAGAAAGAAGCGCTTGGCATCCAAAGACGTTGTCTATACGGTCGACTTAATCCAGTTGTTCCGTAATGAAGTGAACAATTTACGCATAAGAGTGGGCGAAGTCCATTTCAACGACCTGATGAGTTCAGTGGATGTAGAAACAATGCAGATGGCGAAACCGTTTTTAGAATAGCGTTGCTGACATTCAACAAGCCAATATTCTCATATTCTATTTCTTTTAGCGCATTTATAATTCTCGTTGAAGCCATTACTTTTGATGAATGTATCATTTTGATAATTTTTTAATCGCCCATTATGGAGTAACGCGGACTGACGGCAATTTGACGCAACGATTCCATCAAACCTTCGTGAGCATCATAATAGAATTGATTTATGCAATTACTTTTGATGAATGTATCATTTTGATAATTTTTTAATCGCCCATTATGGAGTAACGCGGACTGACGGCAATTTGACGCAACGATTCCATCAAACCTTCGTGAGCATCATAGAATTGATTTATGCGTTTCGATCTCCTGAAAAATAAATCAGATATAACTAAAAGTTTACGTATATTTAAAATTTACCTACAAATATGTTGACCTGTTTATTGAGTCTTTGCCGTTTCTATAAGTTTATCTCATTTTTACCGTTGATTCGTAGACGAATTACTGGTTATCGTTTTTCTCACCTACCATCCACTAGCATCATCGATTTTGAAAAGCCTTTCCATAGAAAAACATGCCATGAATATTAAGGCCTGGCTTTGGTGCGACTTCATTCGTAATATTTTCGGAGGAAAGATAATGGATCCGTTTTACGCATGTAGAGCATTGCTCTTCAGCCAGAGAGTGTGTGTGTATGAAAAGCAAAGACAAACCAGAGGGATGTAGTAGAGGCGGAGAAAGGCGGGTTCAGCCTCAAATGATTTCCCAAGTGGGATGCCTTTCATCCTAAGAGTGTCAAATCTTCTTCGGTTTGTAGTAGATAGGGAAGACGTGTTGGATTTCCACCCGAATTAACCAAGAGATTGGCCAATTTGTCACATCGAAAGAGACTTGTAGGAAAATGGGCGCTTTATAGAGTTTTGCCATCTCGTCTCATGAGAATGGAGCACTCAATTTAGGGAAAAAACTTTTCCCTCTATTCTTTTTTAGCCTACTTCTCCACCTCTCAGACCAACAGCCACTATAACCTCTCGTCCGTGTAGAAAGTAGGAAACTTTTATATGGTCGCGAACGCTATACTTAAAGATTCTTGGATATAAATATATATGTTTGAAGTATATGAAATGAAACCCTTTTCGTTTTATTCTGCACAGCATTTAATCCTGTGTGTAATACATTTCATGGAAAAGAGAAATCTTGGAAAAGTGCCTGGTTAATGACGCCACTTACTCCGCCAAAGAGAAGTCCGTAGATCAAAGGATGCAGAGTTCAGGAAATACGAGACGCTTTTAGTAAAAATACAAGCATAGTTAGTACATTTCTGCATCGTGTTAAGCAAGAGCTTCTCAAACGTCTTTCTCGTATGGGAATATTTTTTAATACTTTCACTTTTTGCTAACCGCTAGTTTATCAATTTTTAGCTGTTCGCGTTATAAATGCAGAGGTTGGATTAAAACGAAATTTTGCAAGATGTCACTGATTTTCACTCCCCTTCACGGATATGATAAAAATGAAATGCGTCTGGTTCGATACGTATATAAATAAATACGAATTAAAATGTGCTTAAAATATTTCAACCAGCCAAGCCATTTTAGAATGAACAACGACTCTTAACTTCCAGCTTTAACAAATTGAACAGAGAACAAAAAATATTGAACACTTGGTTTGAGGGATGATGCTACATTATTGATGAAGTCATTGCGATAAATGATGCATTTATGACACTCCTTTTATTAGGGACAATGCATAAATTATCACGTAATCAGTGAAGGTATTCACCGTGAAGTGAGTTCGTCTGCCTCAGTCATAAGTCATTAATCATTTCGCATTCATGGAGAATGTCCCGCCCTTCTATTTTAGAATTCAATTCCTTTTCTAAATTACATTTTACGCTCTGGGTTACGCACCGACTGACGCCACTCAAGTTCTCGGATAATTCAGGCATACATAAAGTATAGTTGAATAAGTACAAAGGAGCATATTTTGTCGCTCATGCGAAAGAACGCATTTTAATTTGTCTTGATTTTACGAGTACATAATTCTTCTTATTATTAGATTCATATTCGATTAATAAGACTCAAGCAGACAAATAAGAATCATTCACGTCATGGACGGAATAAGTATGTACAAGTAAGTGCGTCCGTACTTTTCGTCTCCAATTGACAAGTGGAACAAAAAACGCTTCAGAAGAAATGGTCGTGACGGCTCGTTGAATTCTCACTGACACTTAAGCTAGCTACTTGATTACACCCCTCCGTTAAATTAAGCATGCATCTGTTGCCGCCGGCAGTGTAAAATTTTTTAAATGGCCATATATGAAAATGATTTGAGTAGTGGTATGATGCAATATTTAGAATGAAATATTTTAATATAACGACGACTGATTTATAAAAACTACATTATAAACACTTAGCTTTAATTCAAGAGAAATAATAGTAAAATTCGTCTAAATGATCTTTAAAAGATTTGGTTAATATATTATTATGCTTGATATCAGAACAATTTGGAACTTCATGAGTGAGGATTAATTTGGCAAATCTCGTGTGTTGGGTTTCAGAAAGTTGTCAATTGGACGAAAAATTTTGCAGGATTTTAATATGGATATCATGAACGAGCCATATGATACGTAATTTTGTCTAATGATGTTGCGGCAGAGTCAAACTAGAGGTTTATTAACGATTATTATGTGGGGATTACGGCTCCCATGAAATTCAAAAGAGTGCTGTGACTTGTCCCTAAGTGAGTGTTACAAAGAGAAGTCAATTACATTTTCATTAGGCAGCATGAGTTGTCAAAATGCTTTTTCTTTTACTCTACTGTTGCTCGTTGAGTTCATTTCTTCGCTTTCATATGAAAACTAGGCTACCTTATATCAACTTTTCCAGTGCCAAATCCTTCTCCCCTGACGAACGACTGCAAAGGACTTAGATAAGATAAGCAGCATTAGAATTCTGTGTTTTTTATAGATTCTACTTATACTTCTGCTCCAAACGTTTGAACGATGATGAAGCGTTAATTTAATAAAAATCTTGAAAATATACAAGCTAGAGTGTTCTGAAGAAGCACACAAAACAGTGGCTCTTTATATCTTTACAAGTGTCAAAGCCCTGTCCAGACGTAATAATTTATTGCTCATATGAGTTGACTTTCTGCGATTATTCGTTCCCCAAATATCTTTACAGGTTTATACATGTTGAATAATTATTTATTAGCATTAATTTGAGAGTGGAACATTTCTAAGTATATATTTTAACTTTTCACGCAATTGTAAACCAGATAAAGATTTCTGGGGCATTGCGAGAAATTCACGTAGGATGATAAACAATACATTTTTTCTCGTGTTAACTTGCGTTGTTGTTTGAGCCTTACTTGGCTGAGGTTTGAGGAGAAGTGAAAATGCATTTAGAATTTTTTTTTTTGAAAAAAGTACAGTACAGACTGGCTTTGATTTTACATTGTTTCTCGGCTCGCTCACAATTAATTTTCCTCCTTGAGTGCGGAGATGGTGAAGTGAAAGTTTTTGTGAGATTGTCATGAAATATACCATTAAGAAGGCCGCAATATCGATTTTCCCCATTGGTCACGGGTAATAGAGAGAATAAAGAGTAAGCTCTTAGACACAATGTAACAGCACCAAATGATTTCCGGATCCCCATTTCTATGGCCCATAATAGAATTGCCTGGCAGCAGCAGCAGCTTAAAGTAATTCGTGCTCTAGAGAACCGCCTCATGGATAAAAAAGTTTTTGGGAAAACTGCGCCGAGAAATGGTGGTACTCTCACACAACTGAGTTTGGACAGTTCCAACAATAATGTGGTAATGATGCAAAAGCGCAATGTAATGTTCCCGTTTACAACAATGCTTCTTTCTTCTTTCATTACCGAGAAAGTGTCTTTGTGAGCAGAAAATGAATGTCATTTACATTTCACTTTACGCTACTTCACTCACCAACCACTACCACAAGCTGAAAACCAGCTTAAGAGAAGGATTTTCCTTAACTACCTCTATTAAAGCACTTTTCTTGTAACTGAAATGAAGTACGCCGTTTCGCATCTAATTCACTTCAAGATGCAAAATTGAAAAGGGAGAGAGGGCTCATTCTCAAAACTCAATTTGTTTGAAAGAACTACTCTACTATCCAAGATTTCAACGTTGCGAAGATGTCGTAATAATTTTATATCAAAGGGGAAACTTGCACATTTCATGGGATTTGCTACTGTGTTAAAACAAACTCATCCTTTTCTTGGCACACACTTTCTTTTACTATTATTATTACTTTCTAAACTCAACTGAAATTCTTACTCAAGTCAAAACTTGCACATTTCATGGGATTTGCTACTGTGTTAAAACAAACTCATCCTTTTCTTGGCACACACTTTCTTTTACTATTATTATTACTTTCTAAACTCAACTGAAATTCTTATTCAAGTCTCTTCCAGCTTGAATTAGTGTTTTTATTTTCGTCTATAATATCTTCCAAAAATGTTTTTGCTGGACTTGGACTTACTCAAGTGTTTATCCGCTGAAGCTGTTGCCGCTGAATTAATAACACAAACATCTTTTCTTCCCACTGCTAATGTTTGCCAGTGCTCACAACACCCCAGCAATACTTATGGAAAACAGTGAAGCACTTTTCCCATTTCCTACATCGTTTGCCAGAGTTGCGAGATGCGCTCTTTATTTTCGTCTCTCATAAACATCCTTTTTGGTGCCTCATTTGAATCAATTTGAATGGGTTGGGTTGCTAATTTTTATCATAAAATGGGAACTAATTTGGGAAAAGTTTCATCCTACTCAATTCTATTCTTAAGCATGTTAACATGGGTAGATAAAATAGAAAATTCATCTGACCGTGGTCGTTTTTTTAGTTTGGACCTCTGAAACCGTAATTTGACCTCACTTTCATTTTATAAATACATGTACCATGTATTTATCATATCAACCGTCCATGTATGCGTCACCAATAATTTGTGATAAATGGATATTGACTGCGGATGCTCTGGTTTTTCCATGTCAAATAACTCGGAATAAATCAACAACGTTTTTCCCGTTTTCCAGGGCACCATAACTCTTCCTTCACGTGGAATTCTCATCCGAATCGAATTACTTCGTGCGGGCTCTTTTCGTAACTTGAAAAAAAATGTAAAACGTGAATCGTACAGTTATTACTAGTGAGGCACTCGAGTCTCGAGATTAACTACTTTATTCATAGAGTTTCTATTATAATAGGTTTCGTTCTCAATGTGTTAATTACTTCCGCTGTTTTGAAAGGGATCGTGTCTGAAAGGGTATACTTTAGCCATTTCCGTAAAGGGCATGTAAATTTGGAGTTGGAATTGCTAACATGCATCCAGCATTGTAATCATCATGGCTCGCTCTGGTTCGAACCAACACCACCGCCGCCGCATTATACCCCATCATCCCATACCGCAAGAAGGAAAATTACGATTTATCCATTTGTGCCGGCAAAAACCTTTAGCTTTGGTGTGACATTATTATATCCATAAAAAACGTATTCATATGCACATGAGTTAGTCTTCATTGAAAATCTTTGATACAGTAATGCTTAATTATTATTACTCTAATGAAGTGAGGTTGAGCTGGGGGAATAGCCGAAAGAACACATAAAGCGTGTTTTTTTATTTTCTGGACTAATGTATATTTTCCATTCCTCACAATGCACGACTCAGAAAAATTCCAGTTGCAATTTTAAAAATATTGTGCGATAGGATTAAAAAATGATCAAAAACTATTAGATGTTAATTTATAGATATGACTAATAACTACATTCAGACGAATTCAAAACACAAGTTGGTTTTAACAATTTTGCTAGAATTTTACATCTTTGGGTAATATGCTTGCCTTCTTTCTCTTTCGAACACTTTCTTACTCTTGCACTCTACACCTATTGCAATGACTATTGCGTTATGAGTAAGCCTAAGCTGATTTGCGCATGCATATATGAGCAACATAAATAATTTGAACTGTAGTCAAAACTAGTGCCCAGTGAAAGCTAAAATTTGGTGAATACAGGTTTCCGTTTATGCGCCACCAAACAGATAAATAATTTTTGAAATAATGAGCAGCATGAATCTGAATATTACATTGTGTACAAATTTCTGTCTTACATTTTTTATTTATATACTTTATTCAGCATCAGTGTTGGTTAAAACATGGAGGGGGCTACAAAGTTTACACTTACACACATTATTACGACCTACATGACATAAAATGAATCGTAAATGGGCCATAAGGGTTAGTAAAAACCAACTAAACAACCGGGGAACGTTTTTCATTGCTTTCCCTTCGGTGGAGATCTCACTCAAGAGCTCATTGTTCACTTCTTAATAGATATACAATGGCTTCGCATGCTTCCCGATCATTAGGAAAAGAGCCGTGAACGATTAAGAGCCATTCGCAGTGTGCCACTTATCGCGTAGATAGATCTCGCTCCACTGCTGCCGCTGCTCCTGCCATGCCGCCGCGCTGCTTGCCTTTTTGTAGATATCAATAATAGAAGCACAACTAACTCATTTTTACTCTCGGAACGGTCTCCCCTTCCCTTCCTTCTTTTAGATGAGTTAATGTGGGAACCTGATATAACTACATTCATGCTTCTCCCAAAACTTCACTTAAATCTATGCAGTGGTAGACGAATAAAAACTGGGACAATAATTTTAAATCACAAATATTTTGGGCTCAAAGATTATTTGGATGAATCCAGATTTGTTGTTTTTATTTGATTTGTACAAAGCCTTGCCGAATATCCATTAAAATGATTTTATAATTTTTCCATGATTATCTCGATTATTTAACCGACGAAATTGATGCAGAGAGCACATATTTAATATGATCTTTTTCTATCGCTCTATACTCTATATACATATATTTAAAAAGTTAACTTAATGGTCATTTGAGAAAAGAATACATAGGTTCACCAGCGAGCTAATATATTTCCTGCTTTGATACGTGCATAATTTGTTCGCATTCGAGAGTCCAAAAGTGTGTTTAAATATAGATTAGATCAGAGGGCGAAGCAAGCTATTCATTCAGGGAACATGGCAAATAATGGTGATAAGTGATAATATGTTTCAAGTAAATTGTACTTAAACTCAACACAACCACACCCTCAGTGTGGAGTGTGAGCTTAGCGTAGCTGAAAGTTTTTCCCGTTTTTGACACTCTTCCATTCAACAAGCGTTTTTTTTATTCTCTCCACTAATGCAGGCTCTCGATCATTGCGAGCGAGCTACCCAGGTTGCAAGAAAATAAACTACACCACTTCAGCCTTCCAACTTCTAAAGTGTTTTTAATACGAGCCGTTTTTGTTACGTCAAGTGGACTCGAGAGTCAGGAAAAGTGAGGGAACATATTTTGGTTATTTCCTTTCCACTTTACCTTACCTCTCGCAGGGAGTTTGATGCATGCCATGTGTAGTTATTAAAAAAAAGGAGCATTTCACTGCATTTACCATTTTGTCAGCATTATTATGTTGGCACGGCTGTCTGAAATCATAAAAGGAGCAATTGGTCATGTTTTCCGGTTTTATACTAATGGCTAGCTTACATGAATGACTTTAAATTAAGGAAAGAATTCGGAGGCTTTCATTTCTCATGATTGAGCTTTACATGGTCATTACTAACGGTTTTTATGCATAGGGAATGACGAATGAATGAAAAAATGCACTTCTTTCTCCTCCTGGTGAATGAAGCTTCACTCATAACGCACTTTTTGTTTGACAGGCGCTGTAAATAAGGGGAATAGAAGTTGTGACAGTTATTTATTTGCAACGATCACTTTTCTGTTTTTGTTTCGCTGTGTTTTACTATTTAACCTCAAGGATTCATTATGATTCATTCATTCATTTGAAAGCTGTTAGCTTTTTAAATATATATTTAAAATCGAGACTAAATGTATTTTATAGACTAAATCTTCACGGTAATATGAATCACTGATTTTATAGAAAAACAGTAAGTTGGCATCTGTTTCTAATTGGGCTTCTGCATAGACTTTAACAAGAAACTTGCGTGCACACAGTGCCTCCAAAAACATGGTTACTGCGACTCCAAATAAGTAAATGTAGGAGCCAGACTCACTCAGATAGTTATCGAGAAGATGATGTCAGTCTTAGCTGGGAGATTGTACAATTTTCGTTATTGGTATTCAAGTGAGGAGTGGCGAAAATCTTCCTCTCTGATTCGTCTTTCTCTCACTTTTCTCTTCATCATTCAGTATGGCGTGATAATGGGTTTTCCTTTATTTGCTATTCATGAGCTGAGTGAAGCGTATACTGAAGCTGAGGGGAAATCTCGGCAATAAACGAGTTGTTCTGTCCCAGGAGACATTTTTTTCCTCTCTCTCTTCTTCACAGCCATTCGTTTCACTGCTCTTACTTATTTCTTTTTTTTCACTTCTCCCTCGCATTTGTCTCTTTCCTTGTCTGTGTCTTCTACCCTTCTCCACTCCACCAACAGCCTAAAATCCACTCAACTCCTTCGCATTTCCGTATTAACCACTTCCTTCATCTTCTCCACCCTATAGTGTTTTTTTATATCATCTGCCCTTGTGTAGTCTTGTCGCAGCAGCACTATGTGAAAATGGTGTGGTATTTCACATCTTTGCAGAGTATAATCCGCCATTTAGACTTGATATAAAATGCTATCGTTTTCGAGTTGGAGCTGTAAAAAAGTTTTCTTTCCTTTACGAAAGGATGTATTACCTTAAGGGAAGACAAAAAATCTGACAGTTTCAGCTGCAAAATATTTTTTTTTTCATAGAAACTTTACTGTAAAAATATGACTCTTTTTCTATCCTCCTTACAGATGGATTTTTGCGTTCTTGTAAATCACGTTTTTTCTCTGAAATAAACAAAATAATTCACGCCTCTCCTTCCAGCCGTACACGATAGAAAGTAGATAGTTAGTTGGTTGTGTAGTAGTGCTCCATAGACTTCTTGTGTGTGTATGTTGTTGACGGGGCTCCTGAAAATATCCGAACGCATTATTATGTATTAAATTGCTCTCTCGCTGCTTCATGTGTTTATGCATGTGTGAAAGCTGTAAAAGCTGTTTCGAAGAAGGAAAAAAGAGAAAAGCGAGAAAGCACTTTTCCACTCATTTTTTTCTGAAGCTGTGTATGCAAACGCTCTCTCCAACCAAATCAAAGCGTTGGCCTGATGTCTGGTGATTTTCTTCTTTTTGTTGCTTCACATCCTCATTTATACACTGTTCACCACTTCTCGCACTCCACCTCATTTTCTTTTCATTTTTTTCGCTTTGAGAAAGCCAAGTTATACATAGAAATGGGTTATTATCTTTTGTTTCTCATGAAATGTGTCGATTGCTTTTTCCGTTTTGAATTGTCGACTCTTTCTTCTCGAATCGTATGTATGCGGATGATACGCGTCTCCATCGTCCTCGAGTCCTACTCTCATTTCTGTATTCTTATGATGATGTGTATAAAATCCACTTTCGTTCCGACAATTCCCCATTTAAAATACAGATTTTATTTGAAAAATTTATGAGAAAATACATGCCATTTTCCTCTCATTCTGTTCCCGTCTTCCTCCTCCTTCTCATCATCATCATCTTCGTCATCATAGAGGAATTCCATGTTTCTCTGGGAGAAAAAGTTTCCAGTGTAATAACCATCACCGCCGTGAATTGATGATTATTACAGAAGACACAAGCTCAGATTGAGTCTAAATAATATGTCCTCCTCTTTTACTTTCCACTTTCCGCTGCTTTTTCCATTTTATATCTGCGCTTAAATCCCACATCTTGTTCAGAAAGGATAATAATATTTTCATCGCCTTATCTCGATGAAAGCATCGCATCGCAGTAGTGATTTCTGAAGGAGACGAGCACTCCATATTTCTGTATACTTATACCACTACACTACTGTCTCCTCACTATTTATACCATGATTACTGACTGAGATGAGCCTTTGCCACTACTACGCTTGTGCTTGTGAAGATGATGTTGACTGTGAAAACTAGTTTGCTCGTTGTCGTCTCATCTTAAAAGAAAAGTGGAGAGCTCAACTAGAAAAGTCTCTCACAACAACTCCCAAGCATCCCACAAGTCGTCAAGCAATGTAAACCTCCAGTGAAATTACTTGTCTGCTGAACCGTGCCAAAAAGCTATGCTTGAAGTTATTGAGCTGAGTAAGCAAGCGAAAAGCCTTCACAATTTTCTATTTACTCTTTTCTCCTTCGTCCTCTTTTCCCCCATCACAAATAGTTTTTATGCTCTGGGCATCCTCGCACAAACAAAAATCTTGATGAGGAAATAAGCAAGTTGTACTAGTTGTAGAATCCTCAAATGAAACCAAGAAGACGCAAGTCGAAACCCCTATTCTCATTTATAGCGTAATGAATAATTAGAATTTGATCGTAGTCACATATGGTAATTTTTAATAAACTGAACCACATTTCTAGTGGCACTGACACCGAATCTACCTAAGTGCAAGAATGAATTATATTTTCTATCAAAAATTGAAAGCAAAGTGAGAAAAGAGGAAGAACTATTATGCAAAGTTAATTCAGTAATAATAACCCAGTTTAGCATTTCGAATTTTGTTCGCATTATTTAAAGGTT
>JAHZNH010000497.1:0-12836 GCA_027744355.1 Tyrannoseira gladiata
ACAAAAGATATAAAATAAGATTTGCAAGAAAGCTATGACATTGCATTGGTGCGGCTTGCCAATAGATTAGGACCTACTCCCCATGGAATTTCAGCTTTTCGGAGTGGGACTGGTAGGTAGGAGGTAGGAGTCATGACATGCAAACCTCTGAATTAAATCCAGCAAAAAATAATTTTTTTTCTTGCAGAGAACACGCTCCTTTTCCAAATTCTTCTTATCACCGCACCTACAAAAACAATCTGTAAAGTTCGGGCCAAATAACCTGTAATCTTGGGAAAGGTTATAGAAGACTCCCCAAAAAATTGTGATCACCAGTCTCATGAAAATCTTCCCCATCACCTGTCTATCTCGTGCCCATTTAAAAATCCTGGGCGAAACCAACCTTGCAATCTTTCATGAGGAGATCAAGTTTATTTGACCTATCGCTTTAACTGCCGATGATAATAAATTATCCTATAAATCATAGTCCTTTCCTTGCTTGTATGAATTCTTTCTCGTTGGTTTAAACCAATTCTCGCACAGAGGATTAATGAAAGGAGATTAATACCTACACACGTAAATACGCATTACAACGAAGCTTTAATGATTTACTGAATAAACATATTTCCAGGCATATTTTGTACCCTCTGACCCCAGGCTAAAGTTTGCGTTCACACCTTACAGTGCGAGGTCCGAAGATGTATAAATGTCAAAGAATAAATCTGTTTTGCTCAATGCCCCATTCCCATCCCAAGAGTGCTTTGAAACCCATCCAAAAGCATCCATATAAAAAAAAGTCGTCAATACATTATAGCGAGCAGCCTGCTCGAAGTAGGCTTATGGCTTCGGCCCATTATTATGAGCATCAAGCCTTTTCCAGCCATTCTGGGTGGATGGAAAGTTCTAGAAAGAAATCTGTTTGGGTATAGAAGGGCAAACACACCACTCATACTCACTTCAATGGGATATAATGGGATACATATCCATTTATTATTGCGGCAGATCGCATTCCGGTAAAACAGGGTGCGTCATATGAGCTTATAGAGTTTCAGTCAGTCAGTCCATCATCATTCTATACGCACGTGGGTTGCCTACTTTACTGACTGACTGACAATGAGTGAGCCAAGCTCGAGCTCGATTCGATTCGATCTTACTCCTCCGGATTATGAATGCAATGCACTTTCAAACTTGGTACTGTCATTTCAAAGTATTACATAATCCTCAATCCCTCAATCGCGAAACCGCACAATCTGCGTGAGATATGAAGAAATCAAACACTTTCAAGATGCTCACTCACTCAGAATGTGGGTGAGATTAGACCATTGGACCATTTAAGCAGATTAGATGTAATAAGCAAGCCAGACTCGGCAGGCTGGTCAGGCGTCATTGTCTTTTTGATGTGAGGAACGAGTTGAGTAGTTTTGAGTTGAGTTGATGTGTTCTCTTCTGTTCTCACACTCTTCCTTTGTATGCAAGCATGACAGCATGGTTTCCCAAGAATAAACCGTGACCGGTTATCAAAACCCAAAACAAACATTATGGAACATTCGAAACATGCATGTGCGATGTATGTGGAGCGAGTCAGAAACCTTAAAATAAACATTTCATTCCCTACTTCACTCACATTTACCTACTTTCGATGACAAGTGGGTTTCGTTTGGAGGACTGGTGGTATGATTTCCGCATTTGAGGTGACATGAATGAGTGACGCCAGCCAAAACTACAAGATTGTCTTTTCAGCGAGCTTTTTAAACTTCTTATGAAATTGTGATTTTAAATGATAATTAAGTTGAATTAATAATTAGAGTGATGGTTAAATATCAATTGAAAATTACCTTTGGCGTTTGAATGTTCACAAATAAGCAATTTTCATCTCCCAGAATTAACCCCAGGAGCATCTCCAACTGCAAACATTGAGATCCATAACGGGTTGCTTCCCGAACCCCATCCCATGATTCCGGGGGCTGGGGATTCTCGAACCTAAGCTCGCCGATTGGAGGACGGGCGTAAGGAATCCCAAGAAAACTGTAGAAGGGTCTATTCTGTCTTGAGTAGGAAACTATTCCTTTCAACCGCCCATATCGAGTTGTCACAATCGGCTCGTCCACTTGCTCACTAGAGATGCTCTTGTAGTAGTAGCCAATTCCAAGAATCAGGATTCCAAACATGTAGCGCCTCTCCAATGCGATTGACACGACCATTTTGGACTGATAATTGTATTCAAATGTGCTCAAAAATTAAACGGTGTACCCGGAGAATCCGATTCTTACTTGAATAAACCTGACACTCGTGAAACTAAACTGCGATCAACAACAGATGTAATATCAGAGGATCGATATTTTCCAAGGCAGACACAATGATTGAATGAATGATTTGGAATAACAACTTATTCTCTTTCTTTCCGCACAGGTGCATGAACAGTTCACGAGGATCAGAACAATAAAATTCAATGGGCTATAGTAAGCTAATAATTGTTCACTATTATTTCACGTTGTCAATTGTGTCTGCCTCCCCACCTCAAAGTCCTCGACTTGGGCTCATTCAGTCACTAATTTATGATTTCAGGAGTTAATTTTCAATTTTACACTTCATGCACTCAACTCAGTTGAAACTTTACTTGAATTCTTGAAATGCTCAAATCCCAATCCCGTCGCTTTATTTGTGCCGGAGGAAGTGACTGCTTCTGCAAAAATGCTGTGTTTACTGTTGACACGGCGTTCCACTCCGGCCATCGATCCGATCTCCAAAGTTTCCAATGAGCTGCCGAAATCTGACTGAAGCCGCTGGAGAGTATTCCACAACTCTATATATGAACAGGGGAATGAGCATTTTGTTCGCAAAAAAACTGGTACATGGTCGCAGCCCGCAGCGCAACTCACTGATTCATCTGGCTTGGCTCTGGCTCTGGCTCACAATCAGTATCAGTCAGTCAGTGTTCTTCGTTTCGTGGTATTATCTTCATCGTTACGTTACGCTATATAGTAGTAGCGTATCGCATTGGAGGAAAGACGAGGGATCGAGATGTTTACATGATACCCTCTAAAAAAATGAGAGCCAGAGCCATTCCTATCCTATTGCATTACATGGATATAGCTAAAAAACTGCATGCATATATTTTTTAGGGCGAGCTCACATCAAAGGAGCATTTTTTAGCATTCACAAAGGAATAAAGTGTGGTTAGTTGGCTCATATAACCTTGTCCATTCCAGGCTGCGAGAGAGAAGTTTAAGCAAGTTCTACCTACTTTACTTCTAACTGTAAGGACTGGGGCAGAACTCAACTCAACTCATGATGAAACTTACTACTGGCTTGTGAGTACGCTAACTAGCATGGGGAAAATCTGTTATGTGAGTTCTCCGCAAAGCTCCTCAAAGCAGATGAGATGATCCTTTTATGTTGGCTCAATCCTATCAAAGGCAGAGATGAAGAGAATGAACTAGAAGTTCTCGGTTTGCTTATGATGATGATGATTAAAAACTCTGCTCGAGCTCGGCTTATTCTCCTGTAGTAAAAACGCTTGTCAAAAAGAGATTTTTTGTTTGGTTTGGGAATCACTTTCTAGGTGAAGCATGTATGCCTGTGAAGAATGAAGTTTTCCCTGGTTTGGGTTAAGCTCTGACAGAAACAGAAATCTGAGTTTGTACTCATAATCGCATCCCAACTTGCAGACAAAGAGCGCTTTCATACTGGGGTAAAAAAATTCTTTTCAACTTGGAACTTGGCTTTGATTTTGATAGACATGAATTTATTTTTTATGTCATAACTCGTTAAAACTGAAGGCACGCCATGAGAGCAAGCGAGTGGACAGGACAGGATTCTTCAAATTGATATTGATGATGATGATGAAGAGGAAGCCCTAAAGGAAAGTGGGGAGTTCGGAGTTGCATAAAAGAGTGATGATGATGATGTAATGGAAGTGAGCGAATAGGCTGGGTTACTAACACTTCCTTATCTATCCGCTTCAATGCAGGCAGATGACGGCAAGCGCCATTATCACTCTTCGAAGGAATGCGAGGAAAATATTTGCTTGGGTGGGCTGCGCTTGGAATGGAATCCGTAGAAAAAAAAAGATTTTAAATTATGGATTTACTTTTGGTTAGGTCGTCACTCGTGCACTCATTCAGATTTTCCAGATTCAGGTTCATTAGTATGATATTGATGATGATGATGAAGAGGAAGCCCTAAAGGAAAGTGGGGAGTTCGGAGTTGCATAAAAGAGTGATGATGATGTAATGGAAGTGAGCGAATAGGCTGGGCTAACACTTCCTTATCTATCCGCTTCAATGCAGGCAGATGAGGGCAAGCGCCATTATCACTCTTCAAAGGAATGCGAGGAAAATATTTGCTTGGGTGGGTTGCGCTGGAATGGAATCCGTAGAAAAAATGATTTTAAATTATGGATTTACTTTTGGTTAGGTCGTCACTCGTGCACTCATTCAGATTTTCCAGATTCAGGTTCATTAGTGCTGAGCTAGAGTAGTCACCGTTAGAGGAGTCCTGGTAAATTTCCTAGATAATTGAGTTTGTTTGCTCCACATTAAATACTTACATCCGCATCATCATAGTCATTGCATCACCGCCGAAAATGCCATGTCACTACTACTCATCATTAAGAGTAATCAAATTAATGAAGCCTTTTCTATTCATTTCCGGGAAGCTGTAGAGTGAAAACTGATTGAGTGAGTGGCTCCCCATTGTTCGTCCTCATCTTTTTCCCGTGCCATTGCCATCCGCGAAAATTCTTTATGCATGATAAATATTCGCAATTCAATTTTCGCCCACATCCATCCGACTTTATCAGAGCCAGTGTCACACCGACCTTGGAAAATGAATCGGGGAGGGGGGAACTAGATAAACTAACTCGTAAGGACTTCTCCCCCCGGATAAAAAGGACTCGAGATTAGTCTATCCATCCATCCATCTATTTAAACTTACTCACGTACGGAATGGAGGAAATGACATTTTCTCCGAAGAAAAATCGGCCCACGTTTTATTTGGAGAGTAAACAAGGACTCTAAGGCCAATGTTGTTGCTGCTGATGATGATGATGTGATTGTCCTCCTTTCCGCGTGACAATGTCAACTCGAGCTCATAAAAGGGAAAAAAATATTTTGCTCCGCTCCGCTCCAATTTATCCCGAGAAAGAAAGTTACGACAACGGAAAGCACTGGTACTTTTTTTACATGAGGGATACATGCATCCACCGAGAAAGAAGTGTGGGTGCGACATGAAAAGCTTCTGGAAAATAATGGAAGCTCTCTCTCGCAGATCAATTCTTGTTCTGGAACTTTCTTTTCCGCTAAACGCTGTGTATAGAAACGAGGGCTTTTCTTTTCCGTTTCCTCCAATGCGCACTTGAATTTTCATGGTGCTTTTCACCCTTCCCAATCCTATGCTTTGCTTCCCATCACGCTCCATTCCTATATTATTCAACATGTTTTTTATAATATTACGGTCTTGTGTATAGCATCGGTAATAAATTGTTTTCTTGTGTGTCCACGCGTAGCACGATCGAAGTGAATGTAGTATTACGTAAGGCAATACTCCGGCTCATTTTCGCTTGGAGAGCCCACGCTCCGCAATTCATATGCAGATCCTTAATTTATGCCACGGACTTTCCCCAAGCGCAATGGGAGGTCGAAAAACTTCATCTATCTAATTCCCGAAAATTTCTCGGAATAAACCTTGTAATATTTTCGATGAAGTCAATGATTCCGCAGAAGAGAAAGTATGCAAAAGAAAAGTTTGTAAAAGTAGTATAGTAAGTTCCAACTCCAACTTGTTCACATATGGAGAAAACTTGTTTCCCGGAATTATGGGATTCCATATTCCATATCGTGATTATCATGCAGTTGCTAGTTCTTGCCTCGGAGTTTGAGTGAAAATGGCAATGACACTCAGCGAATGAATGAGCATTCCCTGGAAAAAAGGAATAAGTTTGTAAAAGTAGTATAGTTAGTTCCAACTCCAACTTGTTCATGGAGAAAACTTGTTTCCCGGAATTATGGGATTCCATATTCCATATCGTGATTATCATGCAGTTGCTAGTTCTTGCCTCCGAGTTTGAGTGAAAATGGCAATGACACTCAGCGAATGAATGAGCATTCCCTGGAAAAAAGGAATCTGCCGCTGGAGAGAAAATTCGAGGGAAATACTTAATTAGAAGGAATTCTCTCGCTGGGGAACCGAACGAAATAAAGCGGATAGTGTAGTTTTTTTCTAGAAAGATATTTTCTTCGCGAATGCGACAACGGCAAAAATAACGAAATCGAGAGAAAAATAACGAAAAGAAGGATCTGCTTTTACGACTTTGACGGTAGTAACACCAGTCCTTAGCACACATAAATTATGCACGGGAAAAATTCCCTGCAGAACTGTGATCGTGGTAAGCGGCATGGTTGGAGAACCACTTTTCCCCGAATCCGGCTCTCAAGGATGAGTACTTGTGGTGTTCACTTCAGGAAACTGAATTAGCATTAATGGCGCGAGATGCGATGTGAATTCTCCTAGAATTTGCAATGACTACTGGAAGGAGGAAATTCGAAAGGGAACAAACATGCTTAGGACTACAATATTCAACGGGAGCTTCGTATCCCGCATGAGTCACGTACAGAATTTAATTAAATCTTATGAACTAGTTTTCATTTCTGCCGACACAAGGACATAGGAAAGAACTACACGTAAGGGGATTTCCGGAATCGCCGTCAGATTAAAAATTAACCATGAAATATGTCACGTGAAGCCAAGTGCACGAAATGATTTCTAATTAATATCTCGACAAAAAAAGCACAGCATAAAATTACGTTTGCTGAACAGGTACTTTACTCCAATTTATGTATAACTCGTAGGAAAAATACTGGAATCGCAACGTCTAATTCATAACTAAAAAGAAACCAGTTAATTAATTAATATTTCAACTCAAAACATATAATCCTACTTAATTCATTGACAAGATAAGATGAATGGAATTCATTCAGAACCATTTGCAAAACACTTACAACTTAAGAATAAAAACAATTATTAATTTCAAATCAAACGAGTCAAGCAAGTGTCACGTTGATTTTATCTGAATACGATAAGGAAAATAAAGAAACAGGGCGAATTTTTTTTATTATCATGCTACGGGGTAAGTTTTGCTGGAGCGAAGATCAAGCGTCGAAATTTATGGGCGAACATTTCAGGGTCAGCATCAGAACTGTGTGATTCCATGTGCACGCTGTCGGCGAAGTAGTTTCGAGAATCTTTGTAAGTCCGAGGATCAACTTGAGTAGTCTTGAACTCTGAGCAGTTTGGGAACTCCTGAGCCAGCACGCCCTTCCACTTCTGCAGGTATTCAGTATCGACGCTTCTCTGCTTTCGCTTGAAAACGGCGTTGATCACTGCATGCTTCCTTTTATCCCTCTGATCAACGGGCTCACATTCAGCCTGGCGTTTGGCCAACTTTGCCTCTTGATAGGATTCCCGGTATGGACGATCAGCAACCTGTTCCTGCTCTACAGAGAGGGAGAATTTCACTCGACGGCGGGGCTCTTGGGAATTGCCGTTGGTGATAACGCCATTTTTCATTACATCAACTGACGCTGTCTTCTTCAAGATTCCGCGTGGAGGTCGAGCATGCTTGTCCCAGGAGATGATGGGGAGATCTTCGGAGTCGGAGTCAGAACACATCATTTCTTCTTCCTCATCATCGGAATCCAGGAAAAGACGTGGGCGGTCCGGGAACGACAGCACACCATTCACAACCCTGGGGGCCATCCACGACATATTTCTAGAAAAAAGATGTTAGAAAATAAATTGGTACAGTCATTTCACTGTCACGTTTTGGAATATTAATCAACACAGTAAACAAATACAACTCAAACATTGGAAATAGCTTACGTGTACGGCATTGATTCCAGCCTCGGTTGGGACTTTTCTTAGTTAAGATCCTTAAAATGATTTTCTTCTGTGAGGATAATAACAAGAATTTTAATGTTTGTATCCAACTTCAAACAAACCCTCCAAATCCAAAACAAAACAATCATTACCAATGCTCCCGAAATTCCGTCAAGCTCCGATGAATTTTTTCACTGGAATGGAATTAATGAGTTGAATTAAGCAAGCGGACTCAATCTATCTAAAAAGAAAACAAAAATGAAAANAATTAATGAGTTGAATTAAGCAAGCGGACACAATCTATCTAAAAAGAAAACAAAAATGAAAATTAGTCAAACTTGTGGGGAAAACTGTGAAAAGTACATAGTGGAATGAAGAGCATAACTTTGAGTCTTTGAAAGAAAAAAACACATGACGCAAAAATGAATCTGATGCTCGATTCCTGCTAACCTGCGTGGAAATCTTTCTACAATGCATCTATCCATCAACTAATCGGACATTCAAATTCAGCCTGTAAACATGCGCCCGCGCGTGCGTTGCGCTATATGTAAACGAAGTGATGTATGAATGGACCATGATAACAATATTTAACTGATGGCAACAACCAGACACGTGATTTGTTTGTGTGTTGAAAGTGAATTTATTTTTTCGTGAGAAACGAATAAGCCAGGAAAATGAACAACCCCGAAAAGGAAAAGAAGGAGGACTAGGATGAGTGACGACCCAACTACTGTCTCATGAAAATACTAAATACTTGTCGATATTACTAGTGCGAAACAAAGCTAATTACTAAAAAGTCAAAGATTATTCAGTCAAGTCAAAAAAAAACCACGGAGGAAAAATGCCGAAAGGAAAATCACAATCCATGAAGGAGAAATCGGGGCGGCTTTCGAAGACCAAATTACGAGCAAGCAAGGCGACGAAAGGAAGTCGAGGTCATATATTGCACGCGGCAAGCTTGCCCACCACCACCGCGACGACGACTGCCACCTCGCAAAAATCCCAGCCTGCGCTAAGGCAAAGCTTCAAGGATGATGATGACATTGGGATACCAAACTTGGACGCGGAAAACTTTCAACAGATGCGCAAAACTTACTTGTTCGCGGGAACTGCAGGAAGTAACTGGGACGCGGCTGGGGTGACTTCAAAGGATGCCGTCCCTGGAAGCCGTGGGAGTGGAAGGTTGATCATCAAAAACCTGTGGGAAGTCTGCTGCAATGGTAAGAGAATTTAAATATTTTAAATGATGATTTGACCATACAAAATTATGGAAATTGGAATCTAAATCTGTGAATGGGGGTCGTTTGACAAAAATAGAAACGGATGCGGAAATTCAGGAGTTGGACATAATCCTCAAAAAATTTGGACTTCCGTCCGTCCACTATTCCAAAACAAAGATGTATGACATCACCGAGTACGAAAGCGCCCCTGACCTTGCTACTTGTGAGATTTCCAATAGTATTTATCAAACCGATTCAAATGTTTTTTTCAAGTTCACGATCCAGTAATGATTTGTGATTTCTTTAGGCAAAGTCAAAGATTTCCTGGATTTCTACGTATTTCCTTACCTTCTCCCGGCAATCCAAGCTCTGATCCAGTTCGCGAGGGTCAATCGAGTCTTCCAGTGTCGGTTCTGTACATTCAATGCGCTTGACTATATTGTTGAATACCTCCACAATAATAATCCACGATACCCCGAGAGGCTCAAGAATCCTACCCCATTATTCGAAATCCCGTTCTGTAAGGAGTGGTTAGAGAAATAGTAAGTGTTTATACACTTTATATATATACAGTATATTTTTTATGAATATAATGCCTATTTTTAAGACTGTGTCTGACGAATCAAGCATTTATTCTCGGAATGAACCCGAGTTAACGAGGGCCAATTAAAAAATGAAATCACCCTCACGGGTATAAAATATTATTGCTACGTATGAAATATTTACTGAATGTAATAATTTTAGCCCCCGAAAACCACCACCTAAATGGATGCTTATGAGCTCTGAAGAAGCTGCAATTATAATTCAGAGAGCTGTCCGTGGATGGATGGTGAGGTGTCGCCCTGATGTGCAAGAAATGCGCCAATTCTGGCGAGTAAGTAGAGTAAATAGAACTAGTGATGTAACAACAAATTGCATGTAAATCAAGGGAGGTACAAAGTGCATGCACTAATGGTAATTAAATATTGATGCCTGTAATACGTGATCGTCATGTACTTTTAATGCAATGCAGGATATCAGAAAGGACTTGGAAGAAGAGCGCATGATTCTTGAGTTCGGTCGTACAATCATCGACTCACCACCTGCGACCATATTCCCTCAACACTATGAAGAGGTGTACGGAGAGATGGAGGACGAATATCAAAATCAACCTTTCCTTCTGCATCCTAGTCATTTCCCCGTCGCCAATGCTGATGATGTCCCCTCACCAAACGTTTCTCACCACAGTGACAACTGTGTGTATTGTCAAGCGTTCAAAAAGTTCATTGAGAGTCAGCCAGAGGATGTACTCAAGTCTTATGCGAGGCAGCCATCTCAGGAAGCTGTCACTTTTAGCCATGGAGGCTNAGTCAGCCAGAGGATGTACTCAAGTCTTATGCGAGGCAGCCATCTCAGGAAGCTGTCACTTTTAGCCATGGAGGCTCTCCCGCAAGTAATATTGGTAAGAACAGTAGTGGAGGGAATTTTAGCGAGGGGAAGACTCCGGTTGACACAGCGGAAATGATGTCTTATGATACGGCGGGAGAGGATAGCGATGTAATAACGCCTATGTCAGCTATCCCACCTAGAGAAATTAACAGAGGAAGAGAGAGTTCCGGTACTCCTGCTCAACCTCCAGTTCCATCAGCGCCGGAAGAACCACCAATATTGAGTTACAGCAAGAATCTCAAGCCCAAACATGAGAAGGAGAAAGGTGCAAATCCCCAGAAGTCTGCCGCTCCGATTGGGAGAGGGAAGAAGGGGAAGAGCAGACTGGAGACTTAAGTAGGTTGGAAGTGAACTAAATATCCTGAACCTTATGAAGTGAGTATTTTCTTGCCAAACTGTAAATAAGTCTTGCTATAAGTGAGACTATTAATGATAAGAGGTAGAATTAATAATAATTAAGTCTCAACCTTAGGCTTAGTTGTAGCTTTAATTATAGCATTACATAAACATTTTAGACCGACCTAATGTCCCTATGTACATGTACATCAATTATTGTGAATCACACTTTATCTATAAGGAGAACTTTATCTAAGTAAAAATGATCGTAGAATATTTCTAAATGCACAAAGATTTCTATTAAAATTTCCTGTAGTTAATCAGTCCTTCAATGATAATACTTCAACATCACTTCAGAAAATTGAATGCGGTTATCCAATTCACGTAGTCGAAAACGGACGTGTAAACGCCAGGATTGTCAATTCGACCACATCCAATTCCGAACGAGACCACCCCGACCAAAGTCCAGTGTCGTTGACTCTTCATTAAAGCAAACCAAGCCACCACCTCCATCGCCCTATCATTTAAAAAATACAAGCAATTACAATAGGATCACAGGAATTTTCCAAACTCAAGTATTAATTTTGTAAATTCCTTCACTCACATCGCAAGCGTCATGGCCCCTTTCACCAGCACATATAGCGGTTTCCGGGAGTTTGTAGCTGTAGCCAAACTTTCTCTGCAGCTGCTCTTGACACTGGCGATAGCCCCACAGTGGGACTACAATCTCCTTCTGAAGGACAGAAAATGGGGATGCTGGAACGAAAACAGAAAAAAATGCAATGAAAATGGAAATGAAGCCACACACGTTGGCTGTTGATTACAGAGAAATGAATCTAATTTACTCTCGGAAGTTCGTCCCCAACCGGCAACCACGCATTTCTGTCGCTCAGATCGCTTAAATTCCTGCTGCTCCTTTTCAGAAGGTAGGCAGATGGGCTTGATGTTTGCGGTGTAGTTCAACGGACTTTTCAGCTTGATTATTGCGATGTCATTCACCAGCGTGGCGTTATCATAGCCTGGATGAATTATGATCCTTTCCACTTGACTCTGCAATTAAAAACGATTTAATGATTACACTAGGGTTATAGTTTACTCGTCGAGCACCTTCAACTTCGCATGATTAAGTATTACCTCATAATATGGATAAGGCTCATCATTGGTCGAGACGTCATACTCTCCAGCACGAATCTTCAGTTTCGGAGCCCTCGGTTTCGTATAGGGATATAGGCAATGTGCTCCAGTGATGGCTCTGTCCGGTGAAATGAGTGTGGCTCCACAAATATACAAATCTTGATGGACTTCGAGTAGGGCCAGCTGCATTTTTTTTAATTCGTAGAATAATTTTGCTAATTAAGTTATATTTGTTTCGGATATTTCATAAATAATTGCATATTTAAATCTGGATTGGTCCTCACATGCCAAGGCCACTCCTTGAACTCTGCTCGGGAGTCCAACTTCCAATTGATTTCCTGTCGTCCACAGACCGGGTCGAAATAATTACTACTCCCATCATCCTTGCTACTCTTCACAGAAGATTCTTCATTTCTGCTAATAATTCTCTCAGGAATGATTCTTTTCAACTCAGTATTCCCATTTTCCAACGAATAAAAATAATCAACATCCGGCAAAGCTGATGTTGATGGCTCCGCTTCGTCAGTAATGAATGATGTGGTAGCAGGTGTGGAGCTAATCTTCTTCACAAAAAATGTAAAATTTTCAACAGGCATTCTCATTTTGCGTTATGCTCAGCTCACAAAGTCATTTCCTGTCGTCGTTAGAAGCTCCTCAGCGATTCTTGAAGTTGAGGATGAGGAGTGAGTAGCCGCCGCCGTCGTTGTCTCTTTGACTGGCTCAGCGGAAGATGGTGATGAGCTTACAATTACTCCATTGTTGTTGACACCCTCACCATTGTTATCATCAAGACTGTCCTTGGGAGCAGCGCGTTTGTAGAAGCAGCACACCTCAGAGTCACTAATCCCACAGTAGCTGTAGACA
>JAHZNH010000498.1:0-18928 GCA_027744355.1 Tyrannoseira gladiata
TTTCCGCAACATGACATTACCCCAAGAGGAAGGTGAGGCAAAATTTTTGAAGGAGCATCTCCACCACGAACAGTAATGAAATTACCCGTTGAAAGAGCTTCATTACTGGTGCTTTTCTTACCCGCTTCCAACTTAAGTACCGAATCTGCTTATACCTAAATCTGGAGAAAAAATAATAGCAGCTCGCATAGAATTTCCTGGAATCCTACCAAGCCTTGAAGCGATGAGCGAGCTTGTGCTTGAGCCGATTTTATGAAATCGGATGAAAAAAAAATAATCTGCTCCTAGCCACGCGAACGATAGATAGCTCAACCTTCCTTGGAGAAGTAGGCGTGCGACCTTGATTCAGCTCCCCTTGATGTTTTCATTCCTCCAGGCGTCATTCATCCGAGAAAAGCAATTTTTCATGCATGAGCAATCTAATAAACCTGCATTAGGCTCTTCCTTCCCACTTGTGTACCAAGACTAACCCATTATCATAAGTAAACCAACAAGTAGTAGTACTAGTATATTTTTTTTGCATTTTACAGACACTTAACCTTGCTCAACGAGAAGGAGCACTGAAGTCGAAAGAGTGAGTGGGTGAAAGTGAGCACGTATGAAGATACCCTCTAAATATTATACTTATCTCTGAAAATCCCCGTTCCATATCTATCCATATATTACCATACCCCACAGTAAAAAACTGCTTAGTAGCTTCTTTCACAAAGCAAGGACAATCAGGAAAAGTGCTCTCAATGATTGGAAGCCTGAGATGGAATTACTTAATATATGCCATCAACTCAAAACTTAATCACAATTTCCCCGAAACTGGCAAAATTATTAGTTTACACGTCTTTCACTGCTAGGAAATTGCCTTCCCGGAAGAATAAGATGTTGAAGATGATGACATTTTCAATCCTTATTCAGCAAACACCATCCATCACTTCCATAAAGTGCAAGAGCAAATTATTCAATAGGCAAATTTCTGTAACAGGCATAATTTAAAGGTAAAAAATACTAAAAAAAAGTCTGATATAACAACACTTGCTTGTAGTAGTTCTGAGTTACTTAATTGGGTGGACTGGCAAAAACTTTCACCTTCGTCAACAGAACAAAAAAAAAGAAAATAGAGTTAATAATCAGGGAACCTTGTTCCAAGCATGATTGAATCTATTTTTAAAGTTTCCCGATTTATAGTGAACTTGTCATGCGTAAAATTACGGATTGTTATATATTCAAAAAAAACTTTCAATCCATAAAATTTCCAATCAAGACCCAAGAAAAAGAGGCAATTTCCTAAATATGCCTTTCCTCCGTCATCAAGTAAATATTCGGAAAGTGATTTCATGGTTCGATTAGTAAAAATTGAGTTCAATTCAAGCTTTTATGTTAAGAAGCTATTGAAGCCGTGGACTTGTTTACGAAACCTGCTGTAAATAAGCATTGCTGAAAGTTGTTATTATTTAATGACTTTTAGGATGTTTATGTTTATCGATAGTGGGTTCCCAAAGCCCTCGTGGATTGTCTGTAAACTTTCAGCGGAAAATTTGTGTGTTAGGATAAACTTAAATTAAATTGCCGATCTATTTTTGATCCCCATGCAATTTAGTTCAAAGACCTTGTTATACGATCCCAGGCTTGCTTACGATTTCTGATGAAACGTGTGTCTCCCTAAAGAAGGATGTTTATTTTGCTAGAATGCTATTCATGGAAGTAAGTAGTTTGCATAATCCCGGAAAAGAAGGCACGTTGATGATTGCTGACAATTTAAATAATGTGACGGAGATACGAGATACGCTCACGTTTAAAGGAAAAATTGGAAAACGATTATACTCCTGAATAATAACATCGCCGACGAAGGGAGCCTACATACGAAATACATACCCCAGCATGCAATATTTTTAGCAGGAATTTGATTACAGTCAGGACATCAAAGAGAAAGTGGAGTATAGATACGTGCACAGGCTAAAATACGTGGTGCGTCATAGCCCTTTCGATTATTGAACTTGGAAATTGGAAAGAAAGCGCAGACGAAGACCCCGAACTACTCAACGTAAAGTGAAATGTCCGGTTACCAACAGTTCAATGACGCACATTTTTCCGGAATGCACAGGAATGGAATACATAACAATAATTTCAAACATTAAAGTGATCATTCCACCCTTGAAAATAATCACTGGTTCGTTTTCAAGAAAATTGTAGGCTCTTTGCTTTCTAATTATTCAGATGGAAAACTCCCTTCGAGAGGAAAATTAGAGACCATTCTTGAATATTTACTTGAACTTGATGATAAGTGGAAAGCTAAAATTGTCAATGCCTTCAAAAAAAACATCCGCTTGATTTCTGAATTGAAAATTACGCCATGAGCAGAGCCAAAACGATTTCGGAAAAACGGTCAATGTCATCCTGATAATTATGAGTTGTTTACTTTCCCCGAGATGAATGGAGCGTAATGAGCTCATAACGGTGCCGTGTGCTTTAAATTGGTACTTTCATCAGCGTCTTCTCCACCGCCCACGTAAGTGTTTTGTCTGAGAAGGCAACGCTTATAGTGTCATTACGTGAATGTCTGTCTGTCGCAGTTCGTTTTGCACGTTTACCCTTACTGAAAATTGCGTAACGGTCCGCGCTCACAATTTTTTGCGGAGGTATATATTTTACCCAAGCAGCATGAGCATTAGCTGGTGACTGATACTAATGTAAGGCAAACTGACTTGTGTCACCATTCGCCACTTTCAGTCAAAATCTCACTCATTCTTTTCAGACAAATGGGCTGAGATGATGGGAATATCTACTCACTCAGTCAGTCAGCGCGTTAATAATACTCTCCACAGGAAAAAGTATTATTAATCAGGCCAGAGGTATTGTAATGAGGTAGTTCATTTACCCTGAATTAACAAGCTCCAGTTTTTTCGCATTGAAAAACGCAAACGAACGCAGCANGCCAGAGGTATTGTAATGAGGTAGTTCATTTACCCTGAATTAACAAGCTCCAGTTTTTTCGCATTGAAAAACGCAAACGAACGCAGCATGTTTTTCCTCCTCTCATTATTGTCAACAGCTTTCCGTGGAAACTGCTACCACTACCAACTTACTACACAATTACGATCACCACACCACTACAACTAGTGCAGAATGATAGCGATGGTGATGATCATGAAAATGATGATGATGACTTAACCTATTTATCTTGGGCTAAAATATGGACCCAGAAGCCTAGTCGCTCGCTTCCATGAATTATTAGCAACACGCGTCCCAGCTAGTGCGTAAGTACATGAGTCGCGGTCGTCCGTGACTCTGGAGCTTCGTAAAAACATGCCTGGTCATCTACTGATGTACTACGAGTAATTCCCCACAGTGAATAGAACTTTCGACTACAAGTCTGTAAGTTCTATCTCGGGCTGTGTCGAACCAGTTTGATGTAGCATTTTTTCGAGCGAGATGAGTTTCAGTTCGATGCATACTTAATTTAGTAGCCCATTACTTACTCATGCTTTGTAAATACTGGAAAACTGTGAAGCGTTCGAAAAGAAAATAATAATTGGAGCAGATGACTAGACTAGGTAACTCCGAGGAAAATGGGAATTACGGTAGTTGGCGCTCTTGCTGCAACTCAACATTTTTAGCGACCGAGTCACCCACACCAATCTCCGGTGATCGTTTCAAGTTCTATCTCGGGCTGTGTCGAACCAGTTTGATGTAGCATTTTTTCGAGCGAGATGAGTTTTAGTTCGATGCATACTCAATATTTAGTAGCCCATTACTCACTCATGCTTTGTAAATACTGGAAAACTGTGAAGCATTCGAAAAGAAAATAATAATTGGAGCAGATGACTAGACTGGGTTAACTCCGAAGAAAATGGGAATTACGGTAGTTGGCGCTCTTGCTGCAACTCAATATTTTTAGCGACCGAGTCACCCACACCAATCTCCGGTGATCGTTTCACCAAATTGGGCTATTTTAAGGGAGATAATACTTGGTACTTGGAGTAAATATCAATTTCCACATCCCATGAAAAATTCATTTTAACAAGCATAACAAAGAATTACGAAATATGTTGTTTTGCTCTACGAATGCGACGCAGTATACAGTTCGTACCGGTGTCAAGAATAGGAGGATTTGGGGATTAGGATGTGATGCGTAGCATTATTTATTTTGTCATGCTTTTCTCTCATTTTGCAGTAGAAACACGGACGATGTGTCTCTTTCACTTTAGTAAATACTATAAATATCCCCACCTACCTATCCATTCATCTTAGCAGAGAAAGAAGCGTAGCAGTAGCAATTCAGGGAAAGCAGGACATTCGCATATGAAATGAATTGAAGCGCATGTATTTTCTCACTAAATGTCGACGCACATCACATCTCCCCGTCAAAATAAACCATTTTTACTTTACCGTGGAGATAACACATTCGCTTTTATCTATGGAGATTATCGCCACAGCACCGAGTGAATATCTGACATGACACGGAATCATCATCTCCACATGAAAGAGCATTGGAAACCATGCATTTTACACTATATGGATTTGCGGGTGGACCACAGCAGCCAGACCTTATGGTTTTAACTCTGCTCAGAGCACCTAAATTTAGGTCGCTTGAAGAGCCTCCTTTTCCTTCGCAATGGCTGTCTTTGATGATGCGATTCAGTTTGATGTGATGGGCTCAACCATTCCATTGATGGGAGGTAGACGTGAACTACTTTTTTCCGTGGACTCTTTCCATCCACAAGGAAAAGTTCTTTTTTTCGGTCGAACGAAACAACAATACAAGCGTTACCAGGTTGCTCGAGCTGGGGACGGCTTAAGCGCAGCATGTGGCCGCAAAGTTCGGTGATTCCCAGCTTTATCAGATAGAATGACAGGAGATGAAAAATAGACTGTTCCTCCGAATTTTCCCAACTTACAAAACGAAATAATGGAGTCAACTGGGATTGTTGTTCCTGACACAAACAAACATGTACTATAACGAACGAAGAGTAAGATGTCTTTGGCAAAGCCCTATAGACGGATTCACTTTGAGGATGAAAGGGGATCCCTTTCCTTATGCCTGGTTCCATTGCATCGGCACATATAAAAGTAAACGCAGTATTAGGTTGGGTTACCTTACTTTCTAGTGTCTATTGGGTGAAAGCACAAGCGGTGCCCACTTACATCTTAAAGAATGTATCTATTCAGAGAAATTCCAATTTTTCCTCCCGCCGCAAATTGGAACTTTGACTGGTCTTTATGTGCTCGAGTACTTACAAAAAAAGATATCAAAGCCAGAGATCTGTAAACAAGGAAGCGAGCAGGAAAATGCTTTTCATGTTAGGTCCCTCCGCTGTGTCAATGACATTGTGAAGTTTGCTCGATGGATAAATGAAAAACGGAAACTATGTTCGTCTGGCTCTGGCTCGGTCCTTCAAGATTTTTATCGCCATGTACTATTAGTACTTAACGCTAGGCGCATAGCGGCGACCATGTCATGTCATACATTACTATACATACCATCCTGTTATCTCCACATCCGCCGGTTCAACTTCTTGGAAGTACTTAGGCATGTACAAGAGCATGTGTATCGCTCGCTCCTCAACTCTGTTTTCCTTGACTCTCGCAAAAAAGCCAAGGAGCTATCGAGTCACCGACCACCCTACTTGAGATTTTGACTTGGGAGTTGATGGGATTCTGTAAGGAAGATAAATTCTCGGAAGGAAAAGTTTGTCCGGGAAAATTTCATTTCCTCTGGCATTCCCCCCATTTCCTCAAAATGCTCGGGGAGGATTTCACTGGTGGAACGAGTTACAAAAACCTGTTTCAATTCCGGAAATGAGAACACAATACCTCTGAATACTATAGAGCGGGGTTCCATGAAACCAATCACTGCTGTAATTAAGGGTTTCATAATGAGCCCATAGACAATAGGGTTACTCCTGCTCTCATTTTCGCTTCAAATTGCCAATTTTTTAGTCTTGTATTGAGAATTCAAGCGAAAAAGTGTTCCAGTACGTACTAGAATTTTAAAAAATCACTCCTGTTTTTGCTTTAGTTTACTAGATTTGCGTAGATAGACATGACGTCATTGAGGATGATATAAATAGGACTATTTAGCACAACTTTCCTCGTATCATCAGTTTTAAGTACCCCTGAAGTGTTCAAGCGAGCATGAATAAGCTTCGCAAAAAATAGAAAATGAACTTCAGATAGAGAGATTCCATACATCCCCACTCCAATTTCTTTAGTAAGTAATTCTCCAAACGTAAGCTACACGCTTTGGAGTTTGTATAAACACTCTAATGAACTTGTCAAAAAAATGCTCGCTGAGTTGAAGCACGGGCGTAAAGGATGAATCTGGTCTTGATTGTATTTAGTCAGCGTTTAATTTTCCTGCCATTTCCTGTCAAAATTTAATTAAGGAGGGAATCTAGTTCAATGTCTATTTCACCTTCCTAGGAAATGCCAAGGGTCATCATCAACCACCACCATGCTTTTTTAATGAAAGAGTGGGAAGATACCAGAGAGCCAAAAACCAACCCAAGAATAAATACGTAGCTCAATCAAATGAAGTACCAACAAACGATGCAAGTTTTGCATAACAGCAATATCGAGGCGATGAAAGGGTGGGAGTTAACCGGATGAATATTCCTTCTGAAAGGCTATTATGAAAACAAAGGAACGCCAACAGCAAACTTCATTTCCCACTTCCAAATAAACTTAAACTTCATTCCCCCTCGATACTGAAATTATATGATATGATGGACTGCGGAAATTAAATTTGATCCTCAGTGCACTCCTCTGGTATTGGTGGTTGTCAGTTTGAAGCGAGATTTAATAGGAAACAAAATGCTCCAAAATGAAATCAATCCTCAATCTACGTACACGACGTGTGCGCCATTCATGAAGCCCATTGAATTTTCATAACTCCCTTTCGGGAGCAATGCAGCTCAGAATTGAACTGATACTGATCTTGATTATTGACAAATGAATAAGCTATTGGACCTATCAAAACATTCAAATGCGAAAATTTGAAAGGAAACAATACGTTCGACTTCAGGAATTTCTTTAAAAATCCAGACGTGATCGAGTGCTTCACTCATTTTTTTGCATCCATCCTTCCTTCACTTCTCAAAATTATCAGTCATCATTACCAGCGCTTCATGACTAGGACAGGGGTACTGAGAAGTGTGTGTGTGTGGTACTCATATCGAAAATATGACTAGGTATCAAAACGACCCTCCTATTATAGCTGTTCAAACAATAAGACTTCTAATGAATTAAAATGGCCTGCCCATCAGCATTAAAATCACTTCAGGAAACTCGAGTCGCCAAGTCGTTGTCTGTGCTAGCATATTTCCTACTCTCATCATCGCCATGCAAAATTGGAATCTCGTGTTTAGCACGCATCTCAGTTTTGGAGCACAATCAAAATTTCTTGAAGCGGCCCACACGTACCTGTAACGTGCTGCGTGGCATATTTATGTCTTAATTTGAAAGGAAACATAACACCAGATACTAGGAAGAAGGGCCCATGAAGTTTTCAGGAGTGCTAAAAATATTTAATTAAGTTGTCCCGAACCGGTACTTTGTTCATTACTTGCTCTCCACCTCCACCTGCGTTATGATAGTAAGGAGGAATAGCAACCGAATAATAGCAAATTCAACGGCTTCGTATGTCATTAACGTAAATCTTCATCTGTTTTTTCTATAAATACAGCATTAGTAAGTTAGTATTTAGTTGTTGTAAAACAAAGTTTAGTGGGGTTCTAATACCCTGACTTGAAACTACAGGTCAGGCTGCTGGGCAACAATTTTTTGAACGAAGTATCTATATCCTGACTTGGTATCTATAACGCCACGTTTTTCGCGAACATAATCAGGTATTTAAATAAGACGCCAAAGTCATCCTTCGGAGCATTCACCACCACTAGTACGTCTGGCTCAATTCAATATTCAAAACAACTCCATCTTTAAACATTTCTGGTTTTAAATGCTATTCCAGAGTACATCGGCTGGGAATTCATACTACCCAACTACCCATTGCAATGATATTATTGTAGATAGGTTTGCATATTATGTGTTCGATCTGACGTATTCCAACATGCCATTCAAAAATGCAGTACGGCTTATTATATTGTAGAGAGGCTCGCGATTGTTTGTGAGTATCAATATCAATAGACATGATTTGCTCCATTTGATACCACGTGCTTCACTCCAAAAAAATATGCGCACAAACGTGAGACTTTCATTACCTCAAAACAACATCAACAACGAAATTGGATCCTGGCACCTTTCTGTAAAGATATTGATAGCAAAAAAACTATTGTGCGCGCATCCCCCAACACAAATAGAATTTGACACTAATCAAAAGAAAGGAAGCATTTGCGTCATTTTATATCAAAGCACATCCCACATGAATTCCTACGCCATTCACCATTGCCATCACTTTAAAACGCAAATTTTCTGCGAAAAAAAGGAAATGAAAAACACTCAAACACGCATTCTCATGCACACTTCTTGCGAGGTTGAAATGCAAAGCTCGTGTAAGTACATTAGTTATGAGAAAAACTAAAATCAAAGCATCAATAAATCGACCGATCTCCTTCTTCTTTTCAAGGATGCTTTTCAAAAAGTTCACTTCAGTCTTTGTGAATCCCTATCATAATGATAAGAAAAACACCGTCAAATCTCAAGGTGAAAAATTTATCTTACGGTAGTGGTACGAAAAAGAAAGGAAAAGCAGATCGAATCTTCCGAAGAGATAATAGAGCAAACAAGGTATTTACATAAATAATTCAATATTGTTAAGGAGTTTGGCGTGGCCTAGTACGTCCCTTTTATCTTTTTTATGCTCTATCAGTTTTGTAATCATTTCAAAAGAAATGATGCCTCATATATTTTATTATTATTTTCTCTTTATTGATTTCCCTTCAGTGAAGTCGCGGCATCTTCTTTGCTTTTTCTTTCCTTTGAAGAACGAGCTGATCTTGATTCTTTCCCCGAAAACAAAAAAAACATCTCACAAGTACTTCAGGAATTCATGAACATAGTAATAGCTTATTGTTGTTTCCTTTTTCAGAAGAAAAGTGCATGCTAATTCTTCGCCTTTGGCACTCCGCTCAAAGGGTAACCATAAGGGGCCGGTGTGGCCTTATACGCGGATATTTTTTTACTGCATGGTCACGACACAATACAAAAAAAGACATTGAATTACCGATGCACTCCTGTCATACGAATTTTTATTACGTCGAATAATTACGTTTTCATTACAAGAAAAAGTAATTTCACGATCATGATCACATCCCCGCTGGTTCATTCGTATGCAGAATTTAAAAAATCATGGTCCTGTCCTGGGACCTGAAAATACGCCGAGTCCGTCACCATAAAAAACCACCATAATTTTTTTGTAGGGAATAAGCACACAGGTCGACCTCAACTTTTTTCAGAGCCTGAAGCAGAAGTGAAGGAACGAATTTTTTTTTTCATGAAACTTTTGCCAACAGAGGGAAGGCATACATACCCAGTTTCCTAATGATCTTAATCCTGCCCGCTGATTCCTTAATGCTCCTGACTTGGCTGGGCTTGACTGACTGACTGATTGAAGCAGCGAAAAAAGCAGTAGGACAGGTGGTGGTGCGTAATGTAAAAAGGGAATTCATTTTTTCATTGATCACTGCAAACTCATCACGATCATTCTGAAAAGAGTGAAGAATTCTGTAGTACCACGAGAGCAGAGGTGCAGTGGCTGGCTGAGTGGTTCAAAAACACACAAAAATTTTTAATGCATGCATGAAATGAAGGGAAAAAGAATGCATCCGAATCATCTTGATAGATGATTTCTTGCAACGTTCAACATTTCTGATGAAAATCATACACGATCAAACAGACCCGAGAACAGAAACAAGCCATGTTTCTTCGTGAGTGAGTAGTCAGTCAGTCTCTTATCATGAAATGAATAAGTAAGTAAGTTTGAAAGAAGTTAGTCAAGTTGAAACATCAACTTTTTCAGAGAATTCTTATTTTTTCCTCCCTGTATTGGGGCTACTATTGCCATCACCTCAAGTGTGACTATTTTACATTTGACCTCTTTCTCTCGAAAAAATGAGTTGTGTTATGGTCGATACGCTGTTTCAATCATGTTAGCACCTCAACCGCTCAATGAACCCTCTCTTTTCGAGAATCTACTTAATTTTCGAATAACAACCCAGGATTTATTGCAATTACAGGCAAAGTTAGCAAATTTCTTTAGCACTCACTCCAATTTCAACCCTCAAGAAAAGGGAGAGATCCTGCATAAAAGAGGATTGTCTGCTGCAGAGGCAATAAAAAATGCTTTATTCAAATGATCCTGAACCAGCATAGTCCAATCGGAGGCGAGACTCAATAAAGCAAATTATGCGTTGGAGCGAGAGGCAATAAAAACATCAAGTGAAATAATTAACAATGCATAATTTTTATCTGATTAATCCTAAATTGTCAATCGTGTCTTGTTTGCACGTTTCTTGTGCAGGTTTTCTGCGTGAAAAATCCCTCATGTCAAAACAAGTCATTGGCGACCCATCACAGAGGCGAATTGATTTTTTACGTAGGGACAAGACTAGACAACCTACTTCATGCTTCATACAGTTTGTAAAATGGAAAAGCATGAGCAATTCTTCAGAAGAAATTATCATCCTGGTGGAAATGTGGATTAGATAACAAGATGAATTATACGACAATCAATATTTCATCTGCACGAAAAGTCCACGGAATAATGAAAGTGGCATTAACAAGGAGAATAATGAGATTAACCTTATTGGTTTTTCAGGTAAGCAATCAATCCTGGTTCCCTCACTACTTATAATTCTTCCGACAACTAATTTCCGTAATCAAATTAGCGAGCCTCTGAACAACCCTCATTTGCCTGTTCAGTGGACATGCAACCCAACTTCAACTTCCATTTTCTCTGCGTTGGGACTCATGATTTGATGATACGTATCTTCACTCGTATATCGCGTCAAAATTTCCAATATATCAAATTTCGCGAATTTCAATTCTCCCTGCTGAAGTAATGAAGTCCCAACCCCAGAAAAAAATTTCTCTTTGGATGGAGCTGTGATACACGCGAAGCAAATGTACATACTTTCAGGAGGAGCAAATAGGAAGTTCAACAGACCTTAATCAAATTACATTTTATAGGCTAGGCAGCAACTAACTAATGACGCTTCCAACTTCCACTTTCACCAGCTGGGCACCCCTGCTGTGCTAACAAGTACATAGTCGGTTCGGCCATTAGGCAGTGGTAATATTTTGACTTCATCCAACAAAAAAAGCATCAGCTGTAGGGCCTGGGCCGGGCCTGATCTGGCTTGGCTTGCGTTTTTTAACAGCGAAACAAAAGCAGTCATCAATTTATTAGTGCGCAATTAGGAAATTTTAATTTAATTTCTTTAGCATCACGCAAATGTGCATGAAGAAGAAATGAAATGCAGAGATTTTTTTAACTTTAACGCTGTCATAAATTTTAATTGAGTTAGCATTACTACTGCATTTACTTTTCACTATCTTAATGTGCTCCCATTAAAATCCAAGCACAATGTAGTCGTTACTCCAATCCAAAAATCCAATTGAGGAAATCAAGCCTCTCCAAAAACTGACTCTCAGTTTCAAGAAAGCGCTAAATATCTGCAGTGCTAAAAACCAAAGCACATCCTTAACTACTTATCCCAAGACCCTAAAATAGAGAACAATGTACATATTGTATGTATGCAATGTAAAAAAAATATCTCTGGTGAGATAAGAAAATAATATATTGGATTAACGATTAACCTCGCTAGCAGCCTCTGGGACTTAAGCCAAAATTCTTAAACCCAAGCTGTCTATCTGTTAGCGAGCCATTTTAGCAAGTGAAACTGAAAATCCTAAACAAAACACTATTAAAGAAAATAACGAAGGTGGAGAACCAGATCCGCCCAGATTGCATTGCATTTGCAGGAGAGTGCGTATAGGTACGTACGTGCACGAATGTAAGTGCTTATTTATGCGTGCCTACCAAATAGAATTTTGGCAATAGGTTACGAAACGAAGTGCATTTTTCTTGGGCATCGCGAGAACGTGCCGTGGTGAAAATTACATGGGTTACGCTACACTCATTCGAACGAAATCATCGCAGGATCTGAGGAATAAATTGGGGTGAAACAGAAGAAATGGATTTAGATTACACGTGTTTTACTACAAAGAACATGCATACTTGCTAACATCACAAGCCTCATTTGCTCAATCTTCAGTGCCTGCCTCAGTATTGCTTACGCAAAATAGAAAGAGAGGAATTATTGGATTGATTGATTGAGATCGGGACAGTGATCTCCTTCAGAGGCACAATTGGATGCAAAATATTTGCAGCGAAAGGAATTTATGTGAGTTGGCTCAATTACAGGATGATAATGAGAAGGAAATAAAAATACTTGCCTTCTTCTTCCGCCTTTCCGATGTTGGAGAAAACACGAAATCCAGAGAAGTGCAAAACATAATGTACACATGTTTTATCTAGAGTAAGTAAATAAGTAAGTAAGTACTTATTGCACACTACTAGGTAACTGTCCTCGGGGACTCGCTCGAAACTTTCATTAAGTCCGGAAGGAATTTACAAAAGTCTACGTAATCTTGAATTTACAAGAACGCCCACACATATGCAACGAACCACCCCGTTATGCAAGAAGGGAATGAATTATTCCTCTTCACTCGGAAATGCCAAGGTTTTAGCCTTGAAAAATGGAAAAACTGACTTTGAATGATAGAGGGTAAAGAACTAAATAACTCCCTTGAAACAAGTTCTCCCCATCCTTAATAATTTCGCAGATGAGTTAATTAAGGCTTCCACCAAAATTCTCGGGTAGAAAACAATACACACCCAAATGAAAAGTAGAGACCGCACGAGTCGTTCCCCACAAAAGATGATGACGGTGATGGTAAATGATGTCGGCTTACCCGTGTCATTTTCGTAAACACTCGAAACTTGGGAGAGAAAACATGAAATTAAAAGTTTGAATAGAGGAAGGAGTCCATTGATTTATGGCGTGCTCCACTTTCACATCTCACCAACCAATGTCTCTGCGAAATTAACTGGATAAAAACTTCATTGTCAGTGGCAGCCCTACCCGCTAGCATTCTGGGTGGCGGTGGGTAAATAAGGAAACTATCATTATCATCCAAGCACACTCGACATTTTACTCCTGTGGAGTAGGAACCATTGTCATTGTATTCCAGGAAAAAATGAAGACAGCTTATTCAGATTTCCATTAAATTAGCCTTAATTAAACTCGGCCCGATTCCTTCCTCCCAATTTCGTTATACAACCTCGTTCTCATGTTACATTCCCACAACCGCTCTTCACCGTCATTTCCCCTTCCTTTTGTATGAAGATACGCGCCTAAGTATTTTCTCGCAATTCATCATCATCTCTCCCTTTTGTTTTCACCGCAGAGAGCTTTTCCAGTCCAAATCGTCCGTCTGGTTCTCTTATAATCTATGTGATTCTCCTGAATCGGAACACCAACAATTTTCTTCTCTCTGGAATCACATTATTCCCCCCGGTAAGTAAGTAAGAAAAATATGCGCCACAGGAGAGGAATCAGTGCTGCTTGAGCGACTCGGCAGAAAACAAAAAATGGAGTACACAACAATTCCTTCCTTCCGACCGTCCATTCCATTCCATGGTCCAACTATTTCATTCCCTATTTCTGAATCTAGTCTAAAACTCCATCATTTCACCTCCATCATGCCAATCCAGCTTTCATAAAAATTCCATATTTGAAGCGGATTCGATGAAAAAGAAATGAGATGAAATGAAACATGTTGCTTTTTCCTTTTCCGCTGAAAACACATTCCCCATCCTATTTCGATGCATAACATAACACCATGAAACTAACAACGTGTTCCTATTCCCCAGAGCCGAGGTGTTCTTGTTCTTCCAGAGAACTCAACCTTGTGTAAAAGAGCGCCAAGGAAGGAGCCCAGCAAGCAGCAGAATGTCTATGGGAGTGCCTACTAAGTACCAATTCATGTGAAGTTGGTTTCAGAACCACTAAGTACTTCGGGAGCGTCTTGAAGAAACACAAAAGAATTCTATTATGCCACATCCTGTTTCAGCCAGAAACATTGGGCAAATAATGAGTCTAAGGAAAATCGGCCAGAATGATGATGATGACGATCAGTTCCCCGCAAAAAAAAATTCAGCGAAGCCCAGCCTTGCCTCGGGGGAAGTGAAGTGAAGTCACTCAATAAAAATCATTGCTTCCTCTCCCCTTTGATGGAGATTCCAAACATTAAATTCAAATTACAGTGGTGGTTGAATCAAATGTCGAATCGTCATAGTCACAGCCCAACTCGCACTCCTTTTTTTACACACCGCTTCTGCGGTTTGTAGTACAAAGTAAAATAGTCATGACGATCATGATCACCACACTAGTACCATCAAAGGGAAAAATGCAACAAAGTCAGGCAAAAACTCTGAAAACAGGATGTTTCATTTGAGACCTTAGTTTTTTGCTCCCCATCTCGCCTTTGTGATTCTTTGATGCAAGACTGTACATCGGTTCACTGTAAAAAAGCGCTCTCCAACCAAACCAAACGAAGCCAAACTCCATTACTTTTTTTGCTGGCGCTGCCACTGCCTGTGAGAATTTTTTCCCCTTTGTTTCAGAGCAACAACCGAGAAAAAAAGCGATCCGATCAAGAAAGAACAGGGTTAAACAACAATGTTGCAGAGCGGAGGCAGGTGCGTGCAAGCAAGCTGCAGAACCATTTTTTTGTTCAACAAAAATGAGAAACAATCAGAAAGCAAGTGAGTAAAATTGCATTCCTCCATTCCCCCAAGTGCAAAATGTATTTACTGAAAAATAGACCGATTTTTATATCAGACCGGGGTTGGATTTGGCTATTGTTATTGTTGTTATCAGGCTGAACATGCAGGCAGACAAAATCGAGATATTTTTTCCGAGGCCTTAAACCCAGCAAAAAAGTAAACCACGCGAGAGGGAGCGCTCATGCATAAGACTTGAATATTATATTTTTTAAGTTTAGAAATTTATTACGTTGCGTTACATGCTTACTCCCTGAACTCAATAACGATGTTCGATACAAAAAACCAGAGAAGATTCACGATGATACAGTATTTATCTGTGCAGGTAGGTAGGCTAACGTGTCTGCTCAAGTGTCGTTTCACTGATCAGGAAAAAAATTAAAACCAGGATGCTCATTCACCACCACCAAGATCAAACAATACTATCAACTCCTTTGAACGCTGGGAAGTCGAAATATGCATAAAATGAAGAGCACTTTAATGCTCCGAGCTTGAGCACGTAACTACCAACCCATCACAATTCATATATTTTACCACTGCCGACATGACACCGACCGACCAATCCTTTATATTTAGTTTTAATGACTTTATAAAATCATCATCATCCCCCCATTCAAAACATCCTTTCCACTCCGTCAGCAAAGTAAAAAAAAACTAGATTTGGCGTAACCAATTCAAAAAACCTGATGAGATAAATGCGCGATGCCGGGTCGATATTGCACTTCAGCTTCAGGTTTTTAGGAATTCTGCCAGCCATTTTGTCGCGATAATTCATTATTCACCCATTGTCAGTTACCTCATCCCATCCACATCGTTAACGTTTTTACAAAAGGGAAGAAGCTAAATTGGAAAGACTCTGCGTGAGTGAGTGAGTGAGTGATGAGATGAGCTTTTACTACTACTACTCCTCCTGCAAAAGCCAAGAGACAACCGTTCTTTTTTTCATGAAATGACCAAATCAAAACCTTAGCTGCAGTTATTGTATTGTACTTAGCTGAATTGAAAATGACTGCAGCTACAACAACAACAAAAGCACAAAGCCGCTTAGAGTTAGTGCCTATAGAGAAGCACACGCACTTTAGGATTATCATCATCATCAGCAAACCAAAACTGAAAATTGGTTGGTGTTTCACGCGCATTCTAACATAATCGCTTGGCTCAAGTCAGCCAGTCAACATAAATTAGTGGCGGTACACACACACACACTCATATGTACATGCTCATTGGACATGGCTTATTTGCCATATTGATTTTTCGCTGTAATTTGCCATTTATTTTGCAATCAGAAAAATCTTAAAAAGTTATTTCTTTCTCAAATTTTGATGTGTGCCATTATCATAATGATTGTTAATACAAGTAAGAGATTGCCTGTATAACTTTGGCTTTTTTATATCTGAACATAAGTACACATTTTCTATCGCCATCTTTTTTTATGCTGCTACTCCTGCTCTGTTCTGTGGTTATCTAGCATGACCATGTGGAACTGAAGTCATTATGCATGTTTTCAAGCCATCATGATGCGAAACTCATCGTGAAAGAGTGGCCATATTGCCGTGATATGGATGATGCATATTTCTCCCCTTACTTTACTCAGTCACACAGACTCACTTCTTTGGGTTAATGCTTCATGCGAGAATCATCGAAGCGGAATTCGCGTTTTTTGGGGGTTGCTTCAATATATTATGTTGATATTATTAGTGGTTTTGCATTGCTTTGTATATAGCTTTATAATGATGATGAGGACGGTGATTTGACGGCAGAAAGTACAAAAAATACAGGCGCTTTATGCCACGCCGTAAAGGTATAGTGCGTCTTTTTTACAGCATAAATGCTTCTTGCCTGCCTTCCTCTCAACCAAACTCAAATTTTTATAATGCCATTTCGACAAAAATATAATCAGAAGAAAAAAATTCACCACAAAGCTTTTGTTCCTACAAGTCAAAGCCAAGCCAAGCCTAATCCAATACCTGCCAAGTTTCGTTGCGATTATGATTATGCTAAATATCTCTGATGTAAGTTACAAAACGAAAACTCGTTCTTCTTTTCAAAAGGGCTCTTGCACATCACCAAGAAGGGGTAACAAAAAATACTACTTAAATGCTGGGAGGATGTAGACACACACATTCGTGAACGACATGCCATGCCTCTCTTGTTCATTTACCAAACGAGCAAAACAGCATTCATGAAATTATTGGTCCAGCTTTGAATTCAATAAAAAAATAAGAGTTATTTCGAACAAACTCCATTCGATTCAATCAGAAATGCTATATATTTTATACCCTCTACAAGAGGGATTGAAGTGAAATGGGTGTCTGAATTGTTGCCTTGTTGGTTGGCGGAATACAAAGCTAATTAAAGTAAGAATATTGCGAGGAGGTCCTACAAATTTTATTTGTTTTCATGATTACGTCAATAAAAGTTTGACAGTGGAATGGGAAAAAATATTTTGCTACTTATGGTCAATTTGATGGGCATGGCCCAAGCGAGTGCGCATTGCAGAAATACAACTTGCCAGAACTTTACACGAGACTTGACTTGAACAAAGAGACTTGAATGCACTATTGCACTGGAATAGTTCCAAAAAATGTCCAACCACTTACTTTTCAGATAACCTTGCTTTCTGGCTTCTAGTCTGAGACATTTAGACAAGATTATGATGATTAAGTGTGTGCTTTTCTACAGCAAATCCAAAGTTAGACGAGACAAGCAGACAGTATTTTGCTGCAATTTTCTGTAAAACAAAAGCAAGCCATTCTTGTAAGTAAAGTTGCGTAATTACTAGTAATTAGTGGCCCTGTAAGAATGTGGAGTTACAATGTTATGAAAAATACTTGGATGCAATAATGCACCATGCTGAAAAAAATAACTCTGCATGCACATCCTTATTACTACATTACTCCTACTACTGCTATTACTTGCTCACATCATATCAACATCTCCACATGAAAGCCCAGAGTTCACAGACCATGCATGGATGATGCATGCCGTGATGTTACATTCTGTATTGCACTGGTCGAACTCCATGTGAAGCGTGTGAGGCTAAATATAAACAAGGTGAATCGACACACTGCCAAAATGTGATTGAGTAATGAATGGGCAAGACGCGGAGAGCAAGAACGCAGCGTTATGCGTTCGTTCGTATTTACCTACTTACGACCGCGACCAACTGACTTCGTGATATCCATCTGTGATTTTTTTGCAGTCTCACTCACTCATTCCAAAAATAGAAGTATCAAATCTGAGTTGCTGATATCCCCAATTGAGTCACTGCTTAAAAATGCAAATTGTCATTAAGACCAATCTGAGAGGAGTTTTCTTCGCAATAATATTTAATCGCTGTGGATTATAAAATGTGTAATGCCCTTTACATTCTATTAGTGCCTAATAATATTGGAGAGGTAAACATTTACTGGGCATAGGAAATAATGACAGCCGACTGAAGTGACTTTTTGATGACTGGAAATCATGATCATTCACATTCGGCACCACCACCAACATCTAACAAGACCGCAATGACAATGTCAATATTTTTCTTGAGTGCATGCGTATTATGCCATCTCATATTCGATTCATGAGAAGTGGGGATGAAATGAGAGAAAATATAAAGGGTTGAATGGAATCGAACGCATTATTTTTTTTCTCCATAGAACAGAGCTATAACTGTAACTGCACAGCAACTCCAACAGTCCATAAAAAAATTCGTCTTATTTTCATGTCCAAACATGCCATGTCATGTCTTTATTATTATGTTATTGTTATGATTATTATTGGTGTCGAGTACATATCATCATCATCAATTCAACGCCTCATCAGTCATCAAACTTGACGTTCATGAGTATACATCAAATCACGCATCCATTGTATCGTGGAGGTAGTAGGTACCATAGATAAATAGTCTCAAATTCAAGTGGATATTATGATGGTATGGTGATGAGTGGTCTAGTCCACATTATCGTATTACCATTATTACATCGCCATTTAAACTTGTGAATTCGAGCGGGAGGCAGACTGAATATGAGCCCTCACTGTGAAGCCAAACCAAGTCGGGTCGGGTCTAAAATTCTAAACTCATTTCGAAAATTTTGCTTTTGTCATCATCGCCCAAGTCGACTGAAAGGAAAACACACACCA
>JAHZNH010000499.1:0-10674 GCA_027744355.1 Tyrannoseira gladiata
ATGCGAAACTTGATTGTTTTGTTGATTTATAAAACTTTTCGTTTGAACAAGTTGATTCACTTGCGTCTTGTTTTGAAAGAACAAGTGGATACTGACAAGTCGGAAGATGATTTGGTAGACGTTATGCGATCAAGCTACCTTCTTCTAAGACTGAATAATTCTATGTTTTCTGGCGATTCATTGTCGGATCATGTAGGTGAGATATATGAAGCTAACGAAGATCTTGAACAGGGAAAATCTGAAGTGACTCGAACTAAACATCCTTCAATTGAAGTACACGATAAGAAATTGACTATATGTGGCTTAAGTTCTGTGTTAAGGTTTATTATCAAGTACGTAAATAGTGCCACAAAAAAGGATAGTACCAAAGTAAATGCAGAATTGTTTGCAAAGCTTAAAGATGTTCTTGGGTTTCGAGGTGGTTGTTTACAAGGATGTGCGGAATTCTCGTTGTGGACAAAGTTTTGTGAAATCGACATGGTTAGCGCAGTAAATGATATAAAAAAGACGGCGGATGAAATTAAAAAGTGTGTCGATAAAAATCATATATTTGAGCTTAAAGTCCCTGAATGTTTAATGCAATTCGAGCGTCATCTTTCCCTTCCTCTTAGAATTCATAATTATGGGAAACTAATAAGAGATATTAAGGGGAAAAGTAAACCGCCAGATGCAACGGATGATATGTGTAAAGATTTTCAACAAAAAGCTCTCATTACCGACCTCAAACCTGAATATGCTGGAGGACCGACGCTATTACTGTTGGACTTAGTTTTGTATCCAAGTGTTCATTCATTTGTTTTATTTTACGGAGAGGCGAAGTTTAGACAACTTATGCCCAATGCATTTGCCTGGTTTGAAAACCTACGTAACTTTTTTGTAACGTGTAACTCTTGTGCAAATATTGCAGTTAGTCATGACTTAAAGGTAGATAACTTTTTAGAAGCAAATATAAAGTGGGTAATTCCCGACGCACCAAATCAAAGTTTATATACAAGGCACCCGACAAGATATAGACCTGCTAACAAAATATTCACCCAACAGTCTGAAATTGACGAATCTTTGGCGTTTCTAAAAGCGAAAGGGATTGTTCCTTTGAGGGTTAATGAAGTAGATCCGGCCTTTAAATGGGACGATATACCTGTTCTTGCACACCCCGAGGGGGGAAATCTTCCCCAGTTTCGACGCGTTCGAAAATGTGATCAGCTAGCCAACATGGCTTTCTATGCCCTTGAAACATATTTCAGAAAGCAAAAGCAGAGCGATCAGGAACATTTATCTACAAAACGATTTAGGATAGTTGATTTTTGCTCTGGAGGTGGCCATCTTGGCATTTTGGTAGCATGGCTCCTCCCAGATTGCGATATTATTTTGGTTGAGAATAAGGATGAGTCACTGAGAAGAGCACAGGAGCGAGTTAGTGGTTTAAATCTTACAAATGTATTTTTCTACCAAAGTAATTTAGACTACTTTGAGAGTAATTTCGATCTTGGTCTTGCACTTCATGCTTGTGGAACTGCCACTGATTTAGTTATAGCAAAGTGTGTTGCTGCTAACGCTTCTTTCGTGTGCTGTCCTTGTTGTTACGGTTCGATTCAGGAAAATCATATATTGACCTATCCACGAAGCTCCGTATTCAGACTGTGTGAAATTCCATCAAGGAACTATTTCGTGTTGTGTCACTCTTCAGATCATACTCATGACGAAATGCATGAGAAAACTTCTCAGGGGAAGGAGTGTATGACGCTAATTGATACAGATCGATGTTTGTACGCCGCTGATAATCGTTATGATGTTAAGCTTTGTAAAATGGTACCTGAGACTGCCTCACCAAAAAATCATATTCTTGTAGGTGTCTCCTCTTCGCCGTAATAATGATTATAGCTTCCTATTATGATCAAGTACCGTGTTATTATCATGCATTTAATTGTAATTGTATTTAATGTACGTGTAATTTAGTCAAAGCATTCAATTTGGATATTATCAAATTATGTTGTGAACTAACTGAAGCATTAATTTCTTACTTTCTTAATAAAGGATTAAAGTCACATGCACTTTAAAAGTTCGATCGATTCAATGAATTTCATCTTATTTGGTGTGATCGTTTCATCAATCAAACCAAGTTCATTTCGTGTTTGTTCTTTTGCTCTTCGCCACCCTTCCTCTAATTACTTACTTCAGTTAGGCCAGGCCCCTTGTTCTGCGGAAAATTGTCCATTAGCATTGCACTGTAACAAATTGCATCCTGTTCGCCGTCGACGCGTGATCATCAATTTGGATATTATCAAATTATGTTGTGAACTAACTGAAGCATTAATTTCTTACTTTCTTAATAAAGGATTAAAGTCACATGCACTTTAAAAGTATCAAACAGTTTTAACTTTTTCTCCATCATAAGTTAATTAATTCATGTTTCGATCGATTCAATGAATTTCATCTTATTTGGTCTGATCGTTTGATCAACCAAACCAAGTTCATTTCGTGTTTGTTCTTTTGCTCCTCCCCACCCTTCCTCTAATTACTTCAGTTAGGCCAGGCCCCTTGTTCTCCGGAAAATTGTCCATTAGCATTGCACTGTAACAAATTGCATCCTGTTCGCCGTCGACGCGTGATCATCATGATGCTCGTTTCACCCCACAAAGCACACGAGAGGACAGGGGTGCACTTCCACCTAACGGACTAACCAACCGAACATAATGACTGTGTCAGGGGTATTGAAAAGACCGACTCATCAAATAGTGCGGATGAAAAAAAGAGGAAGAGAATTTGAGGAAGTTAGTGCCATTGAAAGAGGGCTGAGGAACTTGTAGTTTCCCGTTGAGATTTGTCCCTCTAGTAGATTGAGCAGTAACAAATGCATTCAATACAAATAGACTGACGGAGTGGACTCTTGCCTGGAATCCATTCCCGAATTTCCCCACACATCTCTTTTCTACGCTTCGCAGATTTCTCTCACTAGGCATTTCAGCCCCACCAATCTAGTTTGGTTGTTGGCTGAGGCACTGTCCGGATTAAGTCTAACAATAAATGTAAAAGCTGATTGTGTGTGCCATCAATTCACTTCCCATCATCGTCATCATGACTGCAGCCATCCATGATGATCACGATCATGAGCACTTATTGGTTGGATCGGAACTGTACTACCGTAATACTGTTGACCATGGGCAAAAAACATACAAACTCAGGTTTGAAAGATTATTTTGCTCACCCTGCCTGCCTCCGGATATAAGGAAATAAGTAATCGACTTTTATGACTCAATGCTATTGATATAGATTTCCCTCTCCAACAGTCTCCGATTTGAGGAGGACGAAGGTCATAGTCTTGGGTACTTACTGATGTTTCCTTATACATATTCAGCGGAAATAGAATTACGGACACGTGCAAGGCTAACCTCCGCACATTTTCAGGAATACAGTTTCCGTCTAAAATTCTACTGCAACTAACAACGTAACAACTAACTGAAATACCTAAGCCTCTTCCTAGGAAATGAGGAAATCTGGCTGAAATCCTCTATTTAGTCTATTGTTGTAGTCTGGCTTGAAGTGTTTTGATTTTCAGTCTCTTGATTCATTTTCTCCCGTCCGGAATGAAGTACTGACTTATTTACTTAAGCATATTCTTGGAATGCCCCAGGCACCAAAACATTTCTTTTTGTATTTCCACACAAAAGTTAATTAGGCTTGAAGGACTAGGAATTTGTATTCATTCCTTTTGCTGCAAATGTTAAAATTCAAGTGGCAAGAATAAATCGACTTGCTAAGTATTGATTGTCTCTCTTTTATAATTCCTTTTCGGAACATTTGCCGAGCATTTTTCTCTAATTTGGTTCACGAATCAGGCAAGTTCCACGTTCCAGCAATTTGTTTATTCCTTTCCCCCAACATTTTTTATGTCCCTATCTGTATGCAAGCATTGCCCTCTTGTTGTCAAATTATTGCCTAATCCATTTAAATCTGTATGGATGAGTACGGTTCTATTTAAAAATTGATTATTTAAGGGCTTAAAAATTGAAAATTCTGCTCAGTTGTATCGCGTATCTGAGTAAGAACCATTCATTTAATGCGTGTTCCAGCCCATTTCAGCAGTATTTTTTAGAACGTAAAAGCCATTTAGGAGCAATTTTTAATGCACATCCATTCGCCCATACTCCCATTTCATTGTCCATGGGCAGATACCAGCATGAATTACAATGACTATGCTTTTGCGTTCGTTTTGAGGGAGAACGGAGAGACAGACACGAACAAAAGGAGGTAACCTCCTACTGCGCTTTAATGTTACACATGCACACACTCACTGCATTGATGCCAGCTACACTTACCAGATTTCACGCATGAATCACAAAGTAAAAGCATACCAGGGGAGAGAGTTAATTCAATTAATCAGTTTTTATTGTGCAGTTTATTTATTTAAAAATAAGTAAAAGGTGGGATTTTACAGCCATTTTGGTGAAAAAGGAGGAAGGAAATGAAAATGTATTGTGAGAAGAGTGATACTCACGCATACATAAACAATTTTATCGAGAGAGAGAGAGAGAAAAAAGAGATTTGTTCATGAATGCATGCACGCGAGGCAAGCCCAAAATGGAATGGAATGATTCCGCTTGAATAAGCAATGAATTGACTTTGTTTCATTCCTACCTCGTAGTTCCTACTAAACTAAAAAGAAAAAAAAATTACTAAATTTTGCTCCCATATCTTACGCTTCCCCCTCCGATTTCCAGAGAATCGGTTCGGCGCGGTGATATCATCACCCCAGTTTTCCCCCTTTGATTTATTGCGTATCAATGTAAATTATTCGATGTGTTTTAACAGATAGCCCGTAATAAAGAGAAGGCTGGAGCTCTAAAGCCCTGGACAAAAATGAATGTAGGTATTATAGGTACTTCTGCGTTAGAATTAGAGATATATTTTGTTCGGGGCGCTCTCCGTGCCAAAATCTTGTACAAAGTTTTGACGACAACTGTTTAATGAATAAAACAGACACTGTGTCGCCTCAGCACCACCGTCTGTCACTCTGGTTCATTCCATTCCACTGCAGAGATTTTTCTCTCCATTTGTCTCAAGTCGCCCCAGCCAAGCTTTCTTTCTCTTCTTATTCGTTTTTCCTTCTCGCTTTTTCCTGGATAGAAAAAAACATCCTCCACTGATATTCATGTTTCATTTAAGCTGTCAACTCGAGTTTCCCAAGCTTTGAAATCATATTGATCTGCAAATTGCATTGATCAGCACTTTCCCATCCAACAAATGCCGTTTGTAATAGTCAATCGCGCAGAAAGTACTTGTAGGTAGTAGGTGTAGTGGAGGGAGAACCCATTTTCCTCTTTATAAAAGGATTTCTTTACGTATTCCAAACTTGAATGTTATTGCATTTTCTCCATCCAAAACCAAAGCCGAGTGTACCCTCTCGATGCTCCCGCTTGTTAAAGTTGAACAAGCCCGGAATTTTGACAAATTGGCTCTCAGAAATGATGACATGGACATGTTAGCGCAAAATAGTGGAGCTTTCACAAGAGGCGCAAAAGGGTTCGATTGAACTTGAAAAAATTCTTGATTTTTCTCCGAGATTTGCAGAAGCATAATGCTGTCGATATTTCTCCAAGTTGACGAAGGAGTTGAAACTCGTTGTCAGAAAAAAGTGCTGTAGATGCGATAAAAAAACTTCGTTTTTGAAAAAAAAAATTATTCCATTCCTCATCATCATCACGCATGCCTACAATATGGAATGGATTTGAACAAGTTGGAGGCAATAAATGGCCTAATTTTTCGGAGGATATTCTTGTCATAATCAGTCATTCCCCCGTCTCGTTTCTCCGGTTTAAACTAAGATTTAAGCAATATTTCATTTGTGAAAAATTTTTAAATAAAACAATCTTATTTTTAGATGGTCGCGTCGATTTCCCCGGCATTTCACGCATTTACGTCTTATGCATTTGTCGCCATTTGTTTCTATAAATAAAAATGAACCGAGATTAAAGTAACTGTTATTATGTTATCAAGCAAAGAACCAACTTCTCAGAATTTCACGTATTTACGTCTTATGCATTTGTCGCCATTTGTTTCTATAAATAAAAATGAACCGAGATTAAAGTAACTGTTATTATGTTATCAAGCAAAGAACCAACTTCTCAGAATAGATTGCGTGCAGTGATTGAGCTATTTTAAGAGAAACCCACACATGCTGACGTACATAATGTATACGACTACACTACGTGTCGAAAATTTGACATTGGCTTAATTCATTTGTGCTCCCCTCCTGTGTGTCACTACCACACCTTCACATTCCTTTTTTTACCTATCGTGGGGGAAAGTAATAATGATAATTTCTACGATTTGATAGGGGTTCAGGTGCTACATATAGGGCAAATGATTCATGTCCTCATGTGCCATTGCAAGGTAAGGCAGTTCAAGGTTTTTTTTTGGTTATGGCATGATACTCAGCTTCAGTTCAGTTCCATCGTCTGGTCATCCAGTAGGTGCAAGATCCATGTTTATGAGTCATGGTAGTAGTGCAATAATTTTCAAAATTATACTTTTTTTAACCTTCCACCCACGTGAAAAACGTAAGTAAATAGATATTTACTAGTACCCTTTTTTAATGTTCAACGACTGATCAGACACACATTTCATTTTATGTCCGCAGATCTTTCCTGGTTGGCCTTACTCAACATGAACGGAATCAATTTAGTAATTACCGGAAATATTCATCGTAACTTGCAACCTAAATGCACGGGGAAGAGGACAACCGATTGGAATGAACAATTCTCCTGGTCCTCCTCCTACAAAAAAGTTTTGATGTTTTTTCCTATGTAGGCTGAAAATGATTAAGGCTTGCTTGCACCGTCTCCCGAAGGCAATTCCATGAAGGATGTGGCAAACACAAGGCTTTAGCTAATGGCACTTTTTTGTGCTCATCAATCTATTGATAATTTTACTTTTTTGTGTGTCCATGACGTGTTTATTGTTTTCCTTCCCGTGAATCGAGCCATGCGGACGGACAACCACGGGTGGGTAAAAGCTTATGCCCTGCCTAGTCCCCATGAAAAATCTCTACGGGCGGGAATATAGGGCCATAAGAAAAACTTCTCTCCACATAATTGTCCGTACGCTCATGCAACCTTCTTCATGTTTTTTGGGGGAGTTGAGTCCAGAAAAAAATAATAATAAAAGGCACTTTGTTTTGGCCAACACATGCCATGGAGGAAGAGGTGAAGTTTTTTCCCCCGAAAAAAGTTGCGTTTCATTTGTTCCACAAAAAGTTTTCATGGGATTGAGTGGGACGCATGAAGTTATAATAAATTGATATCCAATAAATTGTGGAAACTTTTAGGGCAAATCAATCTCCTACTACCGTCCACCCAAAAGCGATTACTCTTTTTCCATGTCATTATTTGTGATTTTGTTATTTGTGGGGGATTTGCGTTCCATTTTATTTTGAAATGTTACCATTGATTAAAAGACCATTATTAAATTGTCTTTGGAAATACCCCCTCACATAGAAAAACAAACTGAAACTGATATACGTTTTACACGTGTATATAAGTACATACTAACGTACCCACTTGTTCCTCCGGTCAAGGAAGCTTTTTTTTGTTTTGAGTTACTGACTTGAAAATAACTACCAGGGATTTTCTTGAGCCACGTTCACGTAAGAAATGATGTGACAGGAACAGTGGTCAACATCGCATCAATACCGCTCAAAAATATGTTCGAGTTTTGCTTGAGAAGAATGAGTAGTGTGTGTGTGTGTGTGTGCTTACAATGTTGTCCTTGTTCCCTCGTTACTTTCAGCGTCTTTTAAAATGTCCACAGGAAATTATCCAGGTCGGCCTAACAAAGAAAAAGGGCAGAAGGAATTTCCGCCCTGGAGAGTGAAGTCTCGAGAAAAGAGGAGGGGAAACCGACTCGCTCGCTCCAGAAAAAATAAAATCGTGAGGAGTGAGTGAGTGAGGACATGAAGAAAAATACAAGGGATAAATGTCCGCTGCAAAAAAATGTTGAAATTGAGAAGGAATATTATTAGATTGAATGATGTGAACGGGAATGGGACAGCTTGAAAAGAAGGCAAGATGGGCTTTTTTCGGGACTGGCTGAGAAAATATTGTGGCTAGAAGTATTTTTGGAGGGTTTACCCATACGAATGAAGGCGGGCACATGCCTTTCTTCACTGATGCACATACCCTTGACTATTATAATCCCTCCAAGCCTCATCGTAAGCCTTTGTCGTAAGATATGGGCTGAAAATAGTACGTAAGTACCATTGCACGTGTACGTAAAAGTCGCTGTTCATGAATACATAAAATTTTTACGTGTACGGTGTACATGTTGTGGGCAAAACCAAGTAATGAAGCATGAACTTTCCTTGAAAGTTCATTTAATTGAGAGCCTGGTTTTTGGAAGGTGATTAACTCCTTTCGTTACGGGAAATTCTCAGCTTTTTTGAAAATTCATTTCAACATATTGGGCAATTAAACCATGTTCTGTTGGGGATATGGATGTTTAGTAAGTTTTAAAATCTGTGCTGACTGATTCAGAAATATCATTAAAGTAATCCCTGAGCTGTCGTTTCGCTTCCTCTGGGACATCTTCAGACGGATTTTACCTCGTATTTTCCCTGGCGCATGGGAATTATCCCTAATTCGGTGTCAAGTATCACGAACGCAAAAACTCATTTCCACCATTTGTACTCATTTTTCGTTTCTGAGGAAAAAGGGAAACCTTTGGCTGTCTGGTTTAGCGAAGTACGCAGAAGGTTGTCTGGAAATTCTGGGGTTCTATATGGATTTACTTGAGTGGTAGTACTTACTTACTTATTACATCCTTCCTTCCAGACGACGATCAAATAGCGACCTATTCCCAATTCAGCGAATTTTTTTTTCATTGAATAGGATTCAAAATGACTGACAATTTTCTCCAGACAATTTCTCATTACTTATTTTCATTTATTTCTTTGATTGTTGGCCTTTGTTATTGACGAGAGAGGGAGAGTATTGACACATATATCCCCACACACTCACACAAAAGCATACTTACAAGTATCTAATAATACCCTGAAAGACACTCTCCCCGAATCTATGAGTGAACGACCCGGCCTAACCACAACAAAAAATTGGAAGGAAAGAAGCCGCTGGAAGTCATTCTGAAAAAATGGGCTACTCGATCCTTTCACTCATTCCATCAAGTTACCACTAGTACTACTATACTTCCACACACATCGATATTTCCATTCCAGACCGCACCGCACGTCTGTTCCACTCTGAGCCGAGGCTCGCGAGTGCATTTTGAGAAATGATAAGATTTAAAGGGGAAAGTGGCTTTTTCTTCAATCAATGAATGTCCACGTCAATTCCAGCTTGTCCAAGCAAAATCTTCCATTTATAACAGAGCCACGGAGAATTCTTTCATTCTTCTTCTTTTCAATCGTCTTTCTTCCAGCTCACGTATCGGTTTACCATAAAGGATGTTTTTGCGGCGAGGCATGACGTCCACATACCTACCTAGGTAGCAGCAATAGTTGTAGTAGTACTACCTCCACAATCATCACATCACATCACCCCCACATTTCAGCTTCTTTCCTCGTCTCGTGTTTCAGATTTCGGGATGATGATGAAAAGAAAGAAATCCCCCTTTGAAGGAGTAGTAGCAGCAGCAGCAATCCTTCCTCCTTACTTGCCTGGAAGGTTCCAATTCCCATCCAACTACTACCTAGCCATAATAATAATGATATTGACATGTAATGTAATGATGGTATGGTACTTCTCCCAACAGTCACAATAATAATTTTCTTTTTCTTCTTCCTCCCGCGACCACCATTTCCTTACCTTTTCCAACATCCCCAGAAAAAAAATGAGTGGGTACCTACATACTCCACATTTAGAGAAATGTTCCAGAGGAGTTCAAAGCATTTTATATTTGTCAACATGGCATCAACAACAACACATAAAAGTAATACTCCAGGCGCACAACCCAGTCCCGGAGTACATAACAGTGAAAAATGAAGGAGAGGGAGGAAAAAATAACTTTGTATTGTATTGTTATGGGGCAAGTGGATTGGTTGGATATTACACTTGCACTCATTCCGCTAGTAAAAATAGGTATGTGGAAAACTATTATGTAACACAACAACAATATGAAGTACCGAGAGCCTTTTGTTATGCTTCCCTTGTCTCTCTGAAGAAGCTGCCGTGCAGTTGTGTGGGGATGGGGGAGAGAGAGTGATGTGTTTGTATGCGCACTTACTCCCGCTCTCAATGATACGGTCTGTGACTACCTTTTGTTATGTGGGATGTGTACCGACCGAGTGCGTGCCTAGCCTGCAATAATAATTCCTATGCGTCTTGAGAGAAAGCTGGCAGCGAGGAATCCCTTTGAATTTCCTATTATTGATTTGGAGGGAGAAGGAATGAAATATTATGCAACCTCCCCGAAAATTTATCATGACTTTTATGCACTGTTTGCTCCCCACGAGTAATTGTGAGCTCCTTCCTACGGAGTGCATTTTAAAGCATGAGGTGCGGCAGTGTGGTGAGCATTGTGAGCAAACAGCCGGGTTCTGAATTTAAGGGCTTCAGATTTGGGTCGATAGAAGTTATTTATTGCAATTCCATATACAAATACGAAATACTTGAGTACACTACTTTTCTTACAGCAGAGAGGTTTTTCTAATTGATGGATTCGTTG
>JAHZNH010000500.1:0-11505 GCA_027744355.1 Tyrannoseira gladiata
AAAACTATGTTTCTTCAAGTGGGCGACTTATTACGGGTACACGCTACACCTCTCCCCAAATGAATCGTCTTTTCCGCTACGCTCAGGCTATTTTTTCCCTCTTATTTGATTATGATTACGATGAATTACGCTTCACCACCCACCCCCACCACAAAACTTTGGGCACCGATTATGATACAATGATGATGCATTGCAATTCAAAGGCACCTGAATCTACTTACGAGCAGTAGTATTTAAAGTAGTAATAGTAATTCTTGCTCACCGTTCCGTGCACAACGCATTTTTTGCGGAGGTATGGAGCAGGGCCCGTAAAAATATTAATATCGCATTTACTTAGGAAGGAATCTTTCGCAATTACATTTTTTCCTCAAAGCGCAGGCCACTAATGCTAATGCGTGTGCCCACCCCACTAGAGAGTAAAGGCAGTTTTCGCTGTTAAGGATTGTGAATGGTAATTTTTGTAACGATCCTTAATGGCCATAAGTAGTCCTTGAAGTGAATCGGCTTACGAACCATAAAATTGGTGGAGGTGATCAGAGTACCACAATTTTAATTAGATTTCCGTATTTACTCTTCCTACCTGAATGGATGGAAATGAGTGGTGGAGGGAAGTAGAGTTCTAGTAGTGCAATGGAAAGAAGTACTTAACCGAGAAAATTAGGAGCTTTCGCTCCTCAAAGCATTTCGGAACGGAACTGGAACCTGCTGACCGAGCAGAATAGGCAGAATTTCCCTACTTCATTGTGTTGTAGTATTGTATCAGTTGCATTTTTTGCTGTTGTGGCTCGTGTCATTCCTTCTGAAATGCTTAGATGGGGGAGTAGTAATACAGTAATACGCATTTCATTTATCCTATTATTACCATTGACATACTAGAATTCGGTGAAGGAGTGCATTAACTGGGGTGAAAGTCATCAATTAACGAAATTGGGCTATAATTTCATCTCGGTTATTATGATGATTTTATGATTGCAGTAGTTAATGATTTCGTCTCAAATTCCGTTTCTGCTCGATCGTCCCCTGCACAGCACAGCAGTCCTGCCCTATTCCTGTAATTTCTTATTCTCTTGAGTATATAGGTAGTTTTGCAATGTCAGAAGTCGAGTGCGAATCACATTTTTGCTTTATTTCTTCCATTCATGGACATTGAGAAAAAATTGGCGAGCAATTTTTCTCCCCGCTTATATTTGGAATTTGGACAAGCTCAAACATTCATAATCATCACATCACTGCATACATATTTGCATTTTTCTCCTTAGTGAAAAAATGAAGGGATATGAGTACTAGAGGCAAAACCAACGCGAGCCGGTTTTCTTGTTTGGCTTCTTCACTTCACTCACTCAATAAGAAACCTACAATACCTATTCTCCTCCTGTGACTGACTTGACCAGACCAAGCCAAGCCAAGCCTCGGAGGAATGAATAAGTAGTTACGCTGGCAAACCGAAAATCAACCTATCTATTTCACATCATCATCATTCACTCACTCACTCCCTCCCTCCTTCACTCACTCCATACCATTTCTCACTGCGAAGGAATTGGAATGCAATAATTCGCAATTGCAAAATGTTTATCAGGATCGAGGAGTAGTAGCAGCAGAAAGTAATAGTAGTAGTAGTAGAAGTGGTTGAGTGATGCCATTAAGAGATGCTGTGTAGGGTAGCATTCATGTTCTCCGCGGTCATTCCATTTTTTCCTTGTTCGCAATTCTAGTTCTGTCTGGTTCGGTTTCCCAAATATTGCATCGCTATAAAAAAACTTAGCATGATCCTATCATGATCATGATCATCATCATTATCATTTTTTACGATCATCCAAATAGATACAAACCCAATCCCCCAAAGAATATAAAATACTGCTTGCTTACATGTGTACACGTAAACGATCTCTGGGAGGAATCACTGACTTTATTCAACTTTTTATTCTCATGTTATTCCTTTCGCGTCGATGTCGATGCATTAAGGAAAATGTGTGCAAAAAAATATGAGCACAGCTACAAATTCAAATAAATACAACCAAACCAAGCCAAACCACTATCCGGTTTTCTTCTGCTCCTGGCATCACATCGCCTGCTACCGGTTATCGTGAATTTTTTTCGCGAATATGAATCCAAAAGCGAATTCATTGTTTGAAGAATGTAACGTACTTACAAACCCTGAATATTAAGTGAGTGAGTAGAAGTGGTAGTAGTACTATCGCTAAATATGTGATGTGATCCTCTTGTTGATTTCATCTTTTTATCGGGCTCACCTCCCCACCACCACCACCATAACTACTTATTTTGCTGACTCGGACTATCTATAAGAGTGACTGACGTTTCTCCTTCTTTGATTTTTGATTCAAGCCCAGAAAAAAATGCAGGCTGTGAGGTGGAGTGCATACCTATGCACTTTCCTGTTCCTTGGCTGGGTTTAGAGTTCGACTTGTTTTTTTTCTCCTCTCATAGGAGTAGTGATGATAACGATGATGATATAATCAGAAATTCTAACCGAGGAAGAAAAAAAACAAGTGCCATTTTGAATTCCTATTCCAACTAAATGCAACCACAAACACAAGCTTGCTTGTTCATCTTCTCGATCCTCTCTTCCCATTTTATCGCTTAATGGGGGCGGGTTGGTGAGGTTATAAGCTTGGTTGGTCTGTTGGCTGGTGTACTTTTCCATGGCGATTGGATTCGAATTCTGATGCGAGTTGGAGAATCTTGATGATGATGAGGATGATTAAGGAGATATGCAGCTTCTAGATTTCAGCTTTTATCAATGGCTAATCATCTCTTGAAAAATCGTTAGTACTTACTTATTTTCCGAGCTGTTGAACAAGCTCATTCTGGTTTGTGTGATGATGAATAATAATACCAGATAAAAATATATTGCTGGCAGTTAGGAGGAGAATGTCATATCGTAAAATGGTCTCATTCTTATCTTGAATGAATGACTCATTTCAAAAAATCCATTTCTGGTTTCAGGCTTTTTAGAGCGATCTGAAAGGATTAAGTGGTGGTGAATGTCACATTAGAATGTAACCTTTGAGGTTGTTAAGTATTCTCATTCTGTTATTGCGGATTCGAGTTTTAATCTGTGACATAGGATGATGATGATCATGATACTTGAGAACTGGTGGTGCTGCCTGGTCCCACCTCATCTTTCACTTCATTCATTCATTCATCTCTCATGAGCCTGATCATAACGATAATAATTTTTTTAGTGGTGGCTGAGTGGAGTGACATCAAAATGATGATTTCATTTTAGAAAAAATTGCCAGCAATTTAGAGATCTTATCGCATCACGTGTTATTGCTGTTCGGATAAATAAGCACTTACTTAAAAAAAATTTAGTTAGTTTGAGATAGATAAGCCGAGGCGCCATCAAGGAATCACGATCACGAAGTTCATGCTAAAAAGTCACAGGAATTTTAACATTTTCACCCTTAAGCTCTATCCGCCTCTTATGTAGAAGGAATTTCATTAAGAAAGTTTTCGCATCCCAATCCCAGTTCCTGCCCTCTGATGGCTTATTAGGGCTCTGGGGCTGGCTCACTCAAATATTTTTGCATTTTAATGTTCGCATTCCTCAAATTTTCAACGGACTTTCAAGCACTTGCTTTGGTCGAGCCGTAGCCTTGCCTGTGTGTCGTTGTCGGTACCTGAACACCACTTATTGCCGTATCGATTTCATTGGTCAGTCGGAGTTTTGACGGAGTAAGTTTTGAAGCATATGCAATTCGCTGCAAGTAGTACTTATTTTCTTCTCAAGTTTCAATTTGCAACTCAAACAAGTATTTATTTACTCGATCCTACCGCCAAACATCGAGGTTTCTCCATTCCATCGGTTATCGGGTCCCATGATTCGTAGCCTTGCAATATGGGCTCATGGATATTACTGTGACAATAATCTTCAGGCTTTTACCGTGTATGGCACCATCCGATCCCCTTCGCAAAAAAATCGCATTCCTTTCAACTCATTGTATTTTCATGGGCAGGACGCTGATACATGCTACGGAGCAGAGAAGAAAGAACTTGTTCAGTGTATTTAGAGCTCATCATCATCTTCATTTCGTCCTCTCATCTCACCACTCCTGTCCCCCTCTTCCAACCTGTGCTAACAGAGAAAAAAATAGCATCATCATGGAGCAACAGCAACAGATTGTTTTTTTTGTCTAGTTGCATTGCAGTTTTTTTATGTTGCTCTTCTGCTTACTTTATCTCCCTCTGCCTAGAAAAATGTATTCCCCTGATGGGATGCCTACTTACTTATCTGTTGCTCTTGCTCATCTCCATTCCACAATGGCCTTGGGTTATTTGAGCATAAAAAGCTCGGTTCAATCCAAAAAGAATGTCTTTAGCACTCGAGTCCACTCCACACCACTCCACCACTCGCCAAAAAATAAGGAGAAGATGTGCATCACACCGACCAAAAACTTAATCGAATCTCGGCCCCTGCCACATGTTTTATGGACACGATAAACTTAATTATATCAAAACACAAAGGACCTGTGAATTGAATTTGGGATCAGAGGAGAGGATCCCCAAAAAAATATGTGAGTGTGTCTCCTTTTTTTGCAAAAAAAATGTGTGTACTTATGTGCAAATAAGTAAGAACCGCTCAATGAGTCCACGCTCCACCATGGCTAAATGTGATGGCTGATGATGATGGTTTCTCATTTTATTCATATTCATTCATTTTTTATCCATTCATGAGATCACATTCTTTTCCATCTCTGTTAATTTATGTTAATGTACACGGATGTGGGGAAAATATATATATTATGCGAAAACGAAAAAATCCAAGAAAAAAAACTGGTCGGTAGGACTTCTCCTATTTGGTTTTTTTGGTCTGTGGCTCCGAGGAATAGAAAAAAGGTTTGGCTTGCTTCGACTTTGACTTGACTCAGCTCAGCTCTGAATCTTCATTTTCATCTCATTCGTCTCGTCCGAATAAAGTTGTGGGTTTGACTTCTTTACACATTTGGCTGGTGATGATGAGCTGAAACGTCATCATCGTGATTACCATCGTAGTAGTAGTGGTAGTAGTAGTAATCATCCTCATCACCATCATCGTCAGATTTTGCCAAACCAATAACCCTAGTAGTCCGTGGCCATTCATTTAGGGAAAGAAGACATTGTACCGTAGGTATTATTGGTGGGGAATCAGCATCATCTTGTTGTATGGGCACTTCTTCTCTCAAAGCGATTCGTGGAATTGGAATTCGTGGGATTTTTTTACGCAGGATTGCAACTTTCGGGTCATTTATTTAGTCATAAACCATTACCATTATTATTATTACCTCAGCTCAGCGATTGGCGCGAGTGAGTGAGTGAGGAGTACCTTAGACCAGAAAGCTCGTGATAAGGAATTAATGCAAAACGATCGTTTCTTTTTTGTTTTTGAACACTTTTTAAATGAAATGGTCAAGAGAGGAGGATGTGTAGTAGTGGTGTAGGCTTCTTTCAATGACGTTCTTCCCCACCACGGTACAGCGTGCCGGCCCCAGTATTTATGAAAATGAAGCGGATCATTGAGGAAAAAATGCTGTGGTGCGAGAAACAAAACAAAATATTCATTCAGTCGCAATTCATTGGCGCTCGGAGGAAAATAAAATGTACTAGACCAGGTTTTGCTCGGCTTGCGGGGTAATTTGTAGATTGGGAAAGATACAAATGAAGCATAATTTATGAGTATGATTCTCCTTGAAAAAACTTGAATATGAATATTCGCAATTTGCAAATCTCTAAATTCCGGGAAAATGTGCGCCGTCATAACGTCATCACATCCCCATTCGATCGTCACCAAACTACTGCACTGGGCCATGAAGTGCAAATCCTGGTGCTGAAGGTGAACTTGAATCTTTGGTGCTGAACCACTTTCTGTTATAAATACTTAATAATGTGGACGGGCAAATAACAATTCAATTAATATGCAAATCGCCGAAATGTATGGGAAAGTGTGGCTTTAATGTAATCGGGATCACGTCAACATCGCAGAAAAAAAGTTCTTTTGACGGAAGGGATGACAGATTGGTGTCATTAAGAGTTTTAATAAAGATTCTTAATTGGGGTTGGTTGGGGCGATGTGCAAAATGCTAGTTAGCTATAATGGGAACACATTTACAGGGTGGACTAATTAAGTCATTCGGCTTCAGCAAAATAGTCAGTAAATACGGCTAATTTTGATATTTAAATGCGACGACTTGAAGATTCGATGCACCTTGGGTTGAATTAATGAGAATCGAGTGGTGAAGTTGATCACTAAATGAATTCAGAGCGATCCTCTAAATTCCTAATGGTTTTTATTAATAAAACTGGTAATTTCCACTTCTACTATAAATGCTTTGATTTTTTATGGGGCGAAAACAAAGTGGTCAAGTAGTGAATTATTGTGAATGGGATATTGTTGGCAGGAGAAGATTCCATCACTTTTTGATGAATGGAGTTGGAGAGCCATGTAACTTTGGTATAGCGAGCAGTGCTCAATTTCCTTTGATATTACTCCTCCTAATTAGCACGTCGTACTTGGCCATTACTTCTCAAACGTTCATCATTATTAACTGTTGCGGTTTGCATGTAGCTATGAATTAGTGAGTTAAATGATGGTTGAGTGAGCAGAATTGATTTTAATATTAATTAGATAGCATAATGCATGCAAGATTCCCAGGTCAGGTCAGTTTGTGGCTTCGGCAGTGAGTCGTAATTCGTAATCTTGAACTAATTATTGATCGATCACTCCAGCTCAGGAAGATATGCAGTAAGGGAGGCATGGCAAGGCTCATTACTATTACTACTCGAGTACTTAACAAGGCGTTAGGTATTTAGGTTGCATTTTTAATGAATTCTGCAAGAAAAAAATCCATCCTAACCGCAATCGTCCGTGCATGCACTTCGCTATGGGAATTGCAGTGAAGTGACAAAAACAAATTGTTGGACAAATAATGAAGTCATAATCCATCAAAGTTAATGGTGCTTGGGGATTCAGCACTACTGAATGGGAATTGTGTTGTGTTATGTTGTGTCATCGTCGGAACTAAATACTGCTACGCTAGAATCTAGTCGAAAGGCTAAAGCTGTCGCTATCGTGTGTTCAGTACTAGGCTAGGAATAACTCACAATCAGTCAGTCAGTCAGCGTTCAATGGGCCGGATGGACATGGCAAGGTCGGATTACATAGCTGAAGCCACGAATGTGAATCGTGGAGGGATGACTGATTGAACTCATGAAATAATTAATGTTTACGTCTTCATGCTCCGTCCACCGCCATCACTGAATAAATACTTGTTACTCAAGCTCTTACTTGTGGATGTTTAGTCCTAATGAGTTGCGAATTCTCATGTTTCCTCGGAACACTATTTGGTTTGGGCGAGCGCTCTTCGCATTCATAATTAATTAGGAGTCAGGACTGCTATGCGCACTAAAGTATGTATGTATGTGGCTTGTTGAACTGACGATGAGTTGAAGAGGAATTACGAATTCTTCATTGAAGTTAAGTAAGTATTATGTTGTGCTTTTAGTTGTCAGTCTTGGGCAAAATTTATGACGCGCATAATTGCCACTCAGCTAATTTTAGATTGTGAATAGTGTGGCTCATGTAAAGAGCTCGTTGATTGATTTTTCTACCTCATTTGATGATATTTATGCGGATTTAATTGGCAATTTGAAGCGAAATACTTATGGTTTTAGTGTCCCCTGAACACATTTTCTAATCCAATTTCTTAATTCTTCCATTCCTTTGGCAAAACTATTTGAACGTGATTTAAATTAAAGTTGAAGTTTAGTCTGAAGGAGATGACGAGTAAGTAATCTCATGACATGACTTTTTTCCTCGCGTGGATGAATTAGTGGCTCATGTAAAGAGCTCGTTGATTGATTTTTCTACCTCATTTGATGATATTTATGCGGATTTAATTGGCAATTTGAAGCGAAATACTTATGGTTTTACAGTGTCTCCCGAACACATTTTCTAATCCAATTTCTTAAAATTCTTCCATTCCTTTGGCAAAACTATTTGAACGGGATTTAAATTAAAGTTGAAGTTTAGTCTGAAGGAGATGACGAGTAAGTAATCTCATGACATGACTTTTTTCCTCGCGTGGATGAATTCCAGCTCCAACCTCATGGATAATTTAAAGCTGTCCAGTGGTCACAATCCCACCTTCAATCAAAATTATGCGTCCATTGTTAACCGCAATAATCCTCACGTTTTTACGATCTATTGTAAATTAAGACAATGTAATGACGATACGTGATCCCCAGATGTCCAGTCAGCCACAGTCGGTTCATTTTAATCTATCCATTCTCAGAAATTGCTCCCACTCGCCGTCGCCACTCAACTCGCTCTCACTTATTTTACTGGATCTACGATGATATGCTCCTCATTCACCCCGACTCTTTGGAGATGATGATTCTTTGGGCTTTTGTGGTAAAGCTCACCTGCTCATTCGATCCTCACCCGAAGTTTAAGAGTTTTTATGGTGGTTTCATTGTTGTTGCTGCTGCTTTGCAAAAATGATTTATTTGCATAATTATGAGGCTTGTATAGTCGTCCACGTCTTTTATATACATTTTTTTTGCAAAAATATCCTTAAAAGGAGATGCAGATAGGAGTTGGGTCGAGCGGGTCTATTCATTCTTCACCGTTTTTATCGGGATTTTGTTTGCGTGCACGAGCCAAGCCAAACCACCATAGAACACCGGGCCATTCTCCACAAAAAATGTTTGCATTGATCGCCACTATAAATACCTTTGCATCTGAGGGAACACATGTCATAATATTGTTATGGAAATGGTGAGGCAGCGAAGAATTTATTTTTTTTCTTAAAATGGATGTACAATGGATGAGCTCGCTCGTGCTCATGTAACATAATACGGCTGGGTTTCTATGGAACGCAGGTATAATTATTTCCCCTTAGGCAGGAGACAATGTAAGAAAGGCGATGTGATCTTGGATGTCGTGGCTTTGGATTTTTGCTTCAGATCCATATCGCAAAATGGCATGGACCCACGTTGCCGAATTATTAAGATGACTCTCCTTCCAACAAAAATAGTAGTACTCACTCGTCGNTGATCTTGGATGTCGTGGCTTTGGATTTTTGCTTCAGATCCATATCGCAAAATGGCATGGACCCACGTTGCCGAATTATTAAGATGACTCTCCTTCCAACAAAAATAGTAGTACTCACTCGTCGTGGTTTTGGTTTGGCTGAGCTGAGAGTTTTCTTTCAAAACACGTTGATACGTTTTGCGCCTCAGGTGGATACAAAAATATTTGACTTGAGGTAAGTACTATGGGTATGTAGGGTTACGTGGGTCATCTCCTCATCATCTCGTATCACATTCTCATTTTCCGAGGGCGACGAAAAACAAAAGACAAGAGGAATTTTTTTTATGATTCGATTCGATCTTCTAAGTAGATTGCGTTTATTATTATTTTTTGTTGGTCAAGATCAAATCTGCATCATGCCCATTAGCATTTTTAACTTTGGGGATGATGATGATGTGAATGGGTTCTGCACTTGTCGTGGTGGTGGTGGTGAAATGAATAGGCTTCACGCTTTATAAGGTACGCTTTTTCCCAATCAGATGCAAAATGCGGAGCTCTCAAGGCTACCAGAATTCGATGTGATGGGATGGATGCTTTTCTTGTCCAAGTCCATCTTCTCAAACTTGACTCGACTCGACTCAATAATATGACTTGATTGCCAGTCAAGCCAGTTTTTGCTCATGTGAACTGATATGATTTGATTAGGATTAGGATCATGAATTCATGATCATCATGTCCTACCGTGCAGCTTGAAATGGATGCATTTTGTCGAGGCGAGTGAGTGGGTGGGTGAATGAATGGATGGATGGATGGATGACTTGATATTTTTTATCATGGGACTCTTAACTCCTTCTCCCTAAAGTGGAGCGATTAGGGAATGAAGGGTTAACCTGAAAAAAATGAAAAGTTTATGAATGGTGCATACGTCTTAAATATGATAATAGGATTCAAGGGTTCAGCATGCAACGATGACTGTAGGTTGCTCCTCCTAGGACCAAACCCTAACCTATGCCTACAATTATTATTTTCGATTATCAGTGGAAACTCAACTGAAGTTTTTTGGCTGCGTTTTCCGATTCCCCCATTTAATTGCTGATGTGTACTTGATGAACTTGAGCATATGCCTACGATACGTGCTTATTGTTAAAACTGATAAGATTCGTTAGCTGCTCCTCCTTTTGTGAGGGAATTTAGAATTCTTGATGAATTCGATAGGACAACATGGAATGAGTTGGGATGCAACACTAGGGGAAAAAAGGAAGAAAAAAAACACTTTACATTTTTTGATGGGCCTAATGCAAGGAATTTAATGCAGGAGTATTTTGCAAAGCAAACTTTTTGCGTCACTCGCATCCCCCGAAGGAAGTGCAAGAGGGTGTTTTCGTCAGATAAATAGTAGTTCACTTCTTTGTTTTTCCTTATCGCCCCAATTAAAGTACAGTAACGATGGCTAGTAACATCACGGGAGTCGTTCCATTATTCCGAGCGGGGGAAGAAGTGCAGGTGCAGAACGGAGTGGGATTCGGAAACATGAAAACTCCATCAGAAATTGATGGCGATGGTGGCGGTGATATGAATATGATGGAAATTCAGTTTATCATGCAATTCCGAAAATGTTTGTTTTTATGAGTGGAGATTTCAAAGTGCACCAAAATATAGTGGAATTGGCCAGATAGCCGTTTCCAAATTGATAATGTGATGCTATTTGCTTGCATCCAAGATCTTGGGGAATACCAGCGTAGATGGACCATTGCATTTTATGATTGCCACTGTCTGACCTCTATCTCCATTCCAATGTTAGCATTGTGGAATGTCGAAATTCACTTTGATTCAACAGACCTAGGTTTTATTGGTCAACCTTTCCTAACTATTTCTTGCCTTCCCCGAATATTCTGACTGGCTGGTGTCTACTTATAGTGTACTTCTTTCGTATGGCATGTGATACTAACTTGGTAATCATGTTTTTTTGGTTTGGTGTTTGGCGAGCGAGAGAAAAATTTGTTATTTCAGCAATAAAAAGCCAAGCTTACAACCGCAACAAAGCCACAATAATAATGAGCAAAATTCCATTGTTGAGACGCACCACACGAGACATGAAATGCATCATGGCACGAGAGCCTTAAAGCCAGTCAGTGTAGCATAGACATACGGAAACCGAAGAAGGGTTTACGATTTCGAAGGAAAAGTGAATTAGAATTGAAGCACACGCTTGTTTTGTCTGCCTCTTGCTAATGGGAAAACAATACTGGCGAGTGGAACTACAAAATTCCCATTCTTATTCGCACTTTACATGTCTGGAGTTTGTAACCACATCCGAAGAAATAAATATCCCCTTCATCCGACTTTAGTCTCAAAGGCAGTGATTCCCGATCCACATTTTTATTTGCATTCCCGTCACCGTCTCCGCGAGTTGAAACGAGCGAAAACATATTTTTATGTACTTTCTTGTAATATTTTTTATGATCTTTTCATGGCCC
>JAHZNH010000501.1:0-17879 GCA_027744355.1 Tyrannoseira gladiata
AACTAACTAGATTATGCATTTTGTTGATTAATCTATCTCGAAAATACATAGACATCGCTTCCGCACCACAGTGAACGTGCTCGGCGATGCCCTTGGGGCGAGTTTGGTTGATCACTTGTGCAAAGACGAGCTAAATGATTTAGATAAATTACCAGTGGAGAGAATTTGCTCGAACCAGATTCTTGCGACGTCCGTGGAAAACATCTGAGCCTTTCCTACCCAACTAAAAAAAGCAGAAGCAGCATACTTAATGACCAACTCGTTCAATACTCCACTTGCTTCTTTTGCTTGCTGTGGTCACAACCAGAAATATAATCTGAAGTGTATTTATGAACTCAAAGTTAATCTCTACTTGATGATAATTGAAATCTTAAGCAATCTTCGAACCACCATTAGTCATCCTTATCATGTTAAAGCTCGCAGGAATTAATTATTACTACTTATATATGAAAACTGACTGAGATGTTTATGATTATGATTGATGAGGCAAGTCATCTCGAAAGAGGAATAAAATGGCCGACATTCTTCAGCATTTAAAAGAAATGCTCTAACCAGTATTTTATTTACAAGTGCTCTGTGATTTCACAAGCACAAAAACATCGGACGGGGTATCGCGAAACACTCAGTTATTTTTAAGATAATTTCACTAATCTTCGGCCAGCTTGTTTCGTTTGCCCTTAATTTTTTAGTCAATGCGAATTGTGAGGTGGTTTTCATACTAATCTTTGCTTGTTCTTATAACTTCTAGACTTACGAATGAACGAATGTATAAATATACGAATCACATGGAGAATTTTTCCAGGCAAAATCATTGTCGCCTAACTTTCCGTACCATAAGGTTTTGGCACTGGCACTGACCATGGCACATGATTTTCAGTCGCAAAGGATCGCGAAACTAAAGTTGATGTCTTTGTTGTGAGCTCACAAACTTTAAAAAGACATGGACTACTATGTATATGTGCCAAATCGAATGGATGTACTTAAGTAAGCTTGTGTGAGAAACTTGGGAGGGCTTGACTTTGAAAAAATTTGTAGAAGTACCTTGCTTGCATGATTTTTTTCTAGTCTAGTAGTCTTTCAAATGAACTGGATTCCTTCCCTGGCTTCTTTCATGCATTTCACCAGGAAACATTCGTCGGGATAAAATTAGACGTAGACTAATGCTAAAGGCGCAATTAGCTTTACGTTTCCTTGCTCCACCCGTGGAAGTTTATTGTTTTTCTTTTTGTAGGATTTCTCACTTTGCTCTCTACCTTGAACTTCTCACTGAAGACTCGCTAGTAGGAATTCAGTTGTTATATTACTACAGACCTTTTTCCATTACATATTGACGGGAACACACACACATACATACTTAAGTACCCCAAAAGTTTGAGGGAAAGTAGACAGACGTTTTTTCTCCCAGCATCTTCTTCTCCAGCTCGACATCAAAACAACTAATTTCGTATTCCAGGCAGCTTCAACAACACTTTGCTTCTTTTCGCCATTCAAGCTGCATCTGAATTTGCTACAAATACATTCTGCACGCTAACCGAGAAAAGCCAGAAAATTGACACGACTACGACTCCACTGCCTTTCCCTTGAACGGAGTAATGGTATCCATTTCATGCATTCAGCTCCATCAGACAGAATAAATCCCAGCACTAACCGTTGAGAGAATCAAGAATAGGGGAAAGTGCTCGTGAGAATCGAGAAACTGAGCACTCTAGTACCATCTGGGAATTTCTTTCCGATGCATCATGCTTTAGTCGCAAAACGCTTGGAAAGTGGTGGAAAAAGGAAACCCGAATGAGAAAGCGACAAAATGACATTTCACATGAAAATTTTGACAACCTCAGACCTCAAAAATGAAATACTGCAATTCTATGCTTAGGTTTAAGTAACGGCTGTTACCGCAATTCAAGTGCATATATTTCCTAATTTAGTAGATAAAACAACTTTAGAAGTTCCATAAATCCATTTTTTTCCAAAGATTATCGAAAACGAGAGGGAAGCATAGGAAAACACTGATTGAGAATCATTGAAAAGCGCAACCCTTCATTAAATTCAACCGTTTAACCACAAAAACGCATGAAATCGAAAGACCCTACCGTCAGCAGAATGAAGTGGACCATGTGAAATCCCATAAACTGTTCTAAGTACTCTTTATATGAATGTAATGCAATTCATACAAGTAATTTATATATTTGCTTCGTCTACCTATTTATAATCCAATTTGAAGTGAACGGTGCTCACAATTTCCAAAATTACAGAGTACAAATCGATTTATGAAAGTAATCGATGCTTATAAATTGACGAGTGCTGGATTTATCTAGTTCTACAAAATATTCCTCTTTTCGCTTCCATGCTGTTTTCCTCCGTTAGAAAATAAATTAAATCCAACATGGTAAGTTGCGAAGGGTCTGCAGTGCAGAGGTTTTTCCTTTTAGCACTCTTTGGAAGAGTGTCGGGAGTGTATTGTACAACCTAAATAACCAATGTTTGAAATGAAAATGCCAGAACGAAACGCTAGCGTTTGCCTCAGGATTTAAATCCACTTCTCTGCAAAGGACAGATCTATTTTGCTTCACTTAAAAATGTCCCAATAATCACAGCAAGAAGCCGAAAAAATAGTGAAAAAAGGTAGCCTAGCCAGGGCATGGTAGAGCAAGACCATCTTCTTAATGCGGATTTATGCATGTATTCCAAAAGTAATAGAGAAAAACTCACTCACTCACTCACTTATTTCATGGCTTTTGTGAATAAAGTGTACCCAGAAGGGAAAAAAGCTTCGTTCTTTTAGCTTTCCCGTTATTTATCGATATCGCATCTTCCCAGAGTCCTACTCTGGTTCCGTGTTAGGGAGAGGGGGCGAAAAAGAAAAGTAAATTTGCGGCTGCCAGTGAAAACTAAGGACAAGGGAGAGAGGAGAAAGGTAGGCAGCTAAAAAAGTTGAATCTGAGCTGAGGGGAGAGAAAGGAGTCCTATATAGAAGTAGTACTTACTTAGTAGTAGTAGTAATAATAATAATATGTGGGTAAAAGAAATGCACGAGCCCTATTTTTAAACAAATGTGGCTTTTGAAGACACTCTAACAGCGTTCTTTTTTATGCATGAGCATATCCCATCTAAAGCTGCAGCTGATCTTGGAGTTTCCTCATCAGAAAAGAAATATAAACGACCGGGACTGGCTGCGAATAAAAAGGACAGATAAAAGGGAACGTTAGCATTGCATAATAATGGTTATACCGAGTAGCAATAATTGTTTCATATACGCTCCGTCATAACCATTTTCCACTCGGAGGAGGAGAACTTTCCCTTCCTCCTCCAGAGTTTTAGAGCGAGGATGAGGATGCCATGCCAGAATCTGAGGCGAAACCTACCAAAAAGGGATTTGTTTTAGGGGAGATATTGATGCAGAACGGTATTTCGCCATTATTGCTTTGTATTTTAGAAGTTGGATGGAAGTAAAATCGAGCTCCATTTTTCTAAAACGTGTTTTGCCAAAGGCAGAATAGTTTGTATCGACTCGCTCAGTCAGTGAATGAGGCTAAGCAAAGAGAGAAAGTAGTGAGTGGAACAAAGAAGTGAACAAACGCAAGATAAAACAAAAAAATGAGAATTTGTTGAAGCCTCTGATGTAGATTTATTAAACAATAGCAGTAGTAGTAGTAGTGGTGGTGGTGGTGGTACATGCCCAAGATGGTGCACTCACTACTTATTGTAGTACACATATTATTTGTTTTTTGGATGTACCCGGTCGTTATGTACCTATTATGGTTTATTATTATTATTACTTTTTTGATCGGGCCAAGCGTGCTTTTCTTTTTACCAAGTTCCTGCCATGTAAAGTTTCTTTTGTTCAACTTTCAAACTCACTCGCCTGCCTCGCTTTTTTGTATATTTTTGGGGGAATGGGGTAAGTGGAAAACTTAAAATCCAATTTCAAATCGCTGCTGGAATGGTTTCCTCAAGCCCATTCAGATTGCTTTCCCCGGGAGAAGGAGAGGAGGAGGATCTGAAATTTATAATCAGCATTTATCCACACAAAGGAATGGGGAGTGTGCGAAACGAGACGGAAAATTCAAAGCGATTTTTTTTGCTTTCAAGTCAGCTAAAAACTACAAAAGGAGGTGGGTGGATTGTGGGATAGTAAAATCGACGAGGAAATATTTGCATTCAGCGATATTTTTTTTCATGCAATGGATTTATTTACAATGCGGAGTTTGAGGAACGGCTTTGGGGAATTCATCATTGAAGCTTAATGAATAAGGGAGAGAGAGAGAGAGCGCCGGAATTCCACGTGCATACATATTAGAATAGACAGATGTTGGGGAAAACAATGAATATTGTATGGGATGAATGGATGGATCACACTAGGATTGCACTGTATAGAGTACCTCCGACCAAAAGCCTGCGGTTAGGAAATAAAAAAACGAAAGGGAAGTTTTTCTCCAGGTTGACAAAACTAATATATATGGGTGCTTTCTAGCTACACGATAATCCGCTGAGGTGGTTGGTGGTGGTGGCAGAAATAATAAATGTCAGAGCACATTCATATTATTGTCTTCCGACCGCTATACGGGTGGGTATTCAGTAGCCAGGATTGTATTTATCAGGAGCAGCATCAACTAATCTTGTTGGCTTACCGATTTCACAAAATCATGAACCGTATTTGGCATTCTTCTCGTGAATGGGGGTGGTATGAAAAAGCTCTATTGTGCATTGTAGGTTGATTAGTCTATATGTATTCGAATTACCTGGCAATACCGCTCGGTGATACTTGTCATCCTCATCAATCTCAATTAATTAGGGTTGGTTACATATTTTCAGCGAAAACTTTTATATCCACGAATGCCATGAATAATAGAAAATGTGTGCGGCTCTAACTTTTTTTTAGTTCATTTCATAGTCCACCAGCACTCACTTATCTCATTTGAATGGATAAGGTCCCTTCTATTATTTACATGTAAGTAAGTGCGGAGGTTGAGTTTCGTAACAATCCAAACTATATAGCTGCATTATTTTGAGGAGAATAGGCTTATCGCATTCGGGTAACACAGGTCGACAGGAAGGCTGCGAACGTGAATAAAATTTTTAAATTCACAAAAAAACAGATCGGACATGTAAGCAAACTACCCGTATTATTTAGTTGCTGTACGTATTTAAGTATTCACCATCACTTTCTCCCTGAGTTGAAAATACGCTTTCTCCAATCCAATACTCGTTCCGAATGCTGACGACTTGTAGTACGGTGGAAGTTGGAAGCGAATGTATGTAATTATTTTTTTCTTCACTAATCTGCCATTTTCCGAAAGGAGCTTAACCGACAGAACTTCAGTCAAGAGCATATGTCGAGCGTTGGAGCATGTTCCAAGTCAATAATACAATAGTATGTAGTTCTGTACTGATGAGCTAGGAAAAGGGACTGCTCATGTAATCCTATTTCAGAGCAGAGCAAACCAGACCAGGCCAGGCCACAGTCATCCATGCAGGGTTTTCCCTACCGTGTGGGAGAAGACAACTGCTGTAATAACAACAATTATTATTTTCTGCGAATTTCCCCCGTCTTCTATTCCACAGTCCACAATCAACGTCTCCCTCTGGAGACCTTTCACCAACTTCCAGTTTTCTAGTCCTGCCAGAAGGATTTCTGCCAATGCAATGTGGGTTTTCGTTATTTAGCCTGGTGGAAATTCAAAGCATGTTCGGGGAGCATTCCTTGGTGAAATCGAAATCATCACATCGCATCATGCATTTTACTTCCCCCTAGAACTCCGCCAACGCCGAAGAGTGTTCAAGGACTGATTACATTTGGACAAAAAAAGGAGCGAGTATATGTTTTTGCTTGTTCAGCAGGGTAAAGTCCCTTCGGATATTTCATGCATAGAATAGGTACTTGTACATACATATGTGTACGACTGCTACATAAATCAACTTAAACTCATGTACTCCCACACCACCTAAGTCTGACTGAACCCTCGCCACCTCGTTGATTATTGCTTGTGTCAGTCGTGAAGGGGAAATTCACAGAATATTTTTATTGGGGCTTAGCTTCCACATTTACATTTGTTAAAATTTCAGCAGCGGATTCATTAAACATTAGTAAACTCGTCCAGAGTGGGTTCTAAAAGCACTTTCTTCGATAAGTCGAGCATGCTTTGTTTCTGCTGTTGATTTGAGCGATATTTCTTGTTCAAGCTGTAGTAATGATTACGTCAAGTATTTAAGCCCTAGCTAATACTATTTACTACTCTTTCTACTATTGTGTGATTACAGACGTATGCATATTGGTTTTAAAGCTTTGTACTATTTCCTTGCATAATGGCACCCCCGTAATGAGCTACTCTCGAAAGACAATAAACCCTCGTGCTAATAAGGAAATCACATGCATACATGGTAGCAATTTAATTGGGTGCTTAGCCTAACTTGAATCGCGACAATTTTAACTTTTCACGCGTCCCTATATTTCCGTAACTGCGAGAATCAGTAATTTCGTAACTGTAATGTATTTATGTATATACACTTGCTTGCTGTGAGGAGTACCAACACCAACCCAACCAACCAACATCAACATGATGCGGGCCCTAAAAAAGTAACGAATGGTGGAGTTAGTTCCAAAGAATTCCAAACTCCTATTTTTTCCCTTCCGAGGAAAATTGTACAGTGGATGGAGGAGGAAAAACGCTGAACATATCATTTAAAATGGATGAAATGACCACTTTAGCCATGGAGCCGAAGGAGAAACCAGGAAAATACTGGGAAAATTTTCCTTTTTCTATCAGAGCAAAATAACATGCCACACACGGAGGGAAACCGTTGTGACGCCTCTAGAATAATAGGAGGGGAAAGCGAGCTTTCTTTGGAGTGTCTTCCGATTCTGCACAACAATCGCAGTGTGTGGCACCAGCACACCACACCACTCACAAGCATTTGGTAAGCAAGAGCAAGGTTTAGAAGAGGACAAGTTTGTATCCATTTTGGAGAAGTACCACTAGTAATAGTTGGGATTTCCAGATTGTCTCTTTCAGACTTGATCAGGTGTAAACTGGAAGGAGAAAATATGAAAGCATGACACATCTGAATATTTCTCCTTGCGAATTGAACATTTTTTCCATGCCAAGCAAAGAATTTCTCTCTCTAGTTTGGAGTTTTCGCTGTGTATGTTTTAAATGCTAAAAGTTTTGTTTCCCCATCCGGAGACCGCTTATCACATCCCCGGAATCAGAGTTCCGGAACAGAATCAGCATTTTACAATCAAGATCACTCACTGTTGAGATTGTGGGACAGGCATTCGGCGTAGAAAGAGGATTCAAAGCATGTCATTCCCAAAATTAATTGTCAATCATGGACTATCATTGCAAGCAGACCTTCAAAAGCAACCGAGTGCAGATAAGCCTCGGGCCCTTCAAAGAAGGTAATTTTCTGTCAAATTAAATACACCCAAAATGTACTGAATGCTGTGTGCCCTAGTTTGGAAAAATACTGTCTAACTGACAGACGGAACGCTTTACAAACATCAGTATTCACCTTGTTTGACGTATCATAATTGAAGTTTAGAAAGACAACAATGACAAATAAATTGAATATATGTTCCACTAAATATGCAAAGGAGAAAAAGGGAGTTTCCTTCCTCCGCGTTTCATGTACTGTAACTCATTATGGAGCATTACATAAAGGCGCCAGTGTGAAACATTCATTGGTGCTCTCACGAACGAGAGAGAGAAAAACAAAATTCCACCAGTAGCGGGGGATGGGGTTGCGAGAACACATTTCTTTTTCATTAACATCAATTTTTCCACAGATAAGGTTTCAACTTCATTTTTCCCTGGAGGAAAGGGCGGACATCCTTTTCACTGTTCCATTTAAACAGGCTTCACTCCTATCTTTTTATGAACAAACCGACATGGAAAGACAATCAGTTGCACTAAAAGGCACTTTTTATGTCGTCATTTCTTCCCTTTCACTTGTTTTCCTTTTTTTCAAGATTCAATCTCCTCGCGTCAGAGACACACTCACTCAGTCAGTCAGTGGAAATCTAGGAGAGAAAATGGGCAGGTGGACCTACGGCGGCAAGCTGAGCTTATCGTTTGTGTTTTTTTTCTCTTCGTTCAACAGCATTCATCGTAGTGAAAAAGAGGGATTGCCTGTTCAACATTGCTTACGCGATATAAACGCAAGGTGTATATATGTACTTAATGTAATATGTCCATTGTTGTTTGTCTACTTTGGAAGATGTGCTTCAGCTTCCCTGAACTTCCACTACTAGTTTTACGAGACGAAATGGGCTGCAAAAATATCTCGAACGAGAAAGGGGCACAAGGTAGCGTTTGCTCACTCGCTCCATGTGCCCCTTTCTCATCTATATCTCCTCATGCTCCAATAATGCAGATCCATAACGAGCGAGTCTTTTTTATCCAGTGACCATTTCTTCTTTACGTTATTTTTTACGACGATTGCAATGAAGAAAATCCCTTTTCTTTTTCTCCCTCCTCATTCTCATCTTTGTTCATTTGGTAGTGGCAACGTCCAACAACCGACAGACGTCACGACCGACCGACCCACCGACCGACTTAACTTTTACCCGAGATGGGGAATTCCCACGGTAGAAACGGTTAGTTTTATTACCTCGTTCCTTATTATTATTACAATGGAGGCTGGACGTAAAACAGCTTTTTATGTTTCCAGTTTGTTCAGTTTGTTAGATTGGCAAGCAGTGAATAAACAATAATACTACATTTGGCACTGCCTCCGCATGGTCAGCGACGAGGGAGCGAGCGAGTGAGCGTGTGGGAGCCTCCGGTGCAAATACCAGCGCTTATGAGGGTATTGTTATTACACTTATTGAAATGCTCTCAAGTAAGTAAGTAGCGGGACTCCGTGACTTTGGTCTCTAGTGGGCTCGAAAAAAAAATTGTGCGCTGTGGCTGTGGTATCTCCTGGAATGGATTGGATTGGAGGAGTGAGTGACGGTTGCAAAGCTGTCTGTCTTCTCGTGAGAGACTTCCAACTTCAGAGAGCGAGAGAAGTCAGCCGAGTCAATGCAATGATACATTTTCGAGAACACTGTTGGTTCTTACCTCATGTTGATTTTTTTTATTCTTCCTCTATCAGACACACTCGTCACTCTCCTTCTTTTTCTATCCCATGTTACGCTACACATGGGAAGCTCTAAGTTTTATATACATTCTTCACGTGTGGTTTCGTTTGGTGTGGCAAGGCATGGCATGGCATGGAGTGGCGTGACGTGGCAGTGCAAAAAAAATGATGAGATTCTAGCCGAAGTGTTCAACTAAAATTCGGAAAGAAAGGCTTTCCTGTCACGGAGGAGCGATAGGCGTCAGTGTCACTCCGAGAGAGGAAGATAATTGCTCTGCTGCTCAGCAGTCAACATTTACATACATGGGATAACTAACTGCTTTCCCAGATAATATTCATGATTCATGATTTCAATGCGAACTTTCGACCGACTTTCTCACTTGAGAGAAGAGAAACATGAATTTTGTGCTCTTCTCAATAGATACATTGTTCATATGAGGACACACCAAGGCAAATCATGATGATAAGAACACTTTTAGTCTGGAAGGACTACTTATTCTACTACCTAAGTATACATCGCTTGCAGAAGTTTCCTTTACACACTTTAATAATTCCAGGGGAAGGTTGTTGGGGAAGCCCTCCTAGTGCGCAGTTTTTGCAAAGTCAATACAATTCCTGAACTGCAATGGTTTCTTTTCTGCAGTCTTCTTCCAAACCAGAGGAAGAATGTAAATGTGACATTGAACTAGATTACTATTTAATGCGGGACAATAAAGTAGGAAGCCATATTCTGAGGGAAAGTCGAGTGTGTAAATACTACAACTAGTGATCGAGCAGTAGTACCACTGTAGTGCAGTTGTTGGCTCAGTACCAACTCAACTGAATTATGGATAATTATATTAGTACTGTGTGCAATTAGAATTCATTCATGTCACTTGTTTGGCTTAATTATTTCACGGCTGCTATTTCACCCAGAATTATTATGAGATCTATCTATATGAAGTACTGAAGCGAAACGCTGTTACATGATGATGAGCTCAATTATGTTCAATAATAATCACGCGTACTCAACTCCGTACAGTGATCAATACAAGAATCAGGCAAGTCAATTTCACGCTTTAGAAAGAGCTGTAATTATTATTATTATTATTATCGAAGTTGTGTGTTTTGATTTAGCATGTAGAAATCCACATAAATCAGCCAAAATGTATTAATGTACCAATAGATAATTTCGAGTGTTTACATCCACAAAGAAGCGACCACAAAAAGGAGGAGCTCAGCGTATATTGATTCAAAGCTTAAGCATCATANCATGTAGAAATCCACATAAATCAGCCAAAATGTATTAATGTACCAATAGATAATTTCGAGTGTTTACATCCACAAAGAAGCGACCACAAAAAGGAGGAGCTCAACGTATATTGATTCAAAGCTTAAGCATCCACGTACCCGTTCTCTACTCCCCATCCTTTTACCCAATTCATACGGATAATAATCCACCAGTTTTAGGCTGGCACTGTTGCGTTCTTCATTGTTTTATTTTTTTATGTACTCACACCATCTCCTTCTCCTTTCGAGTATATTGAAAAAGGGCGCATTATTTCACGCAGTATTTTTTTCTAGCTGGAGCTCACAAGGAGTGATGTAAATTGACGAGAAATCCTCTCCATAATGGGGTGGTAAGTGAGCGATTCCGGAACAAGCGATAATAATTATTAAGCAATTCCCACTTCCGGGCTTGGCAATAGTCCGTCCCCCTCTTTCTTCGTGAAAATGAAAGAAAAAACCCGTACTGTGTAAAAAAGCGTATGTAAGCACAGAGATTAGTCGAATAATATAGTAGTAGTAGTATTTCTATTATCAGTCAAGTGAGTTGTATCAGGAGAGCCGAGACTGGAGCAAAAAACTTTTTCTTCCCTTGACAAAAGTACACATAGTCACGTCACAGAAAATTCACATAGGAGTGTAGATGCATAATACTTCCATCCATCCATTTATCCCTCCATATTAGTAGTAATAAAATGACTTGTTAGTAGTATTACGTTGGAAATGGTGAAATGGAGTTGCTTCTCCCTCATTCAAGGAATTCCAGTTGGGACTGGGGGTAAAGCCCTTTTATTTTACGTAAGTTCCAGTTTTACATACCACTCGTCATCACCATCATAACGTATTTTTCTCTGGTGGACCAACAAAACTATAAATGCAATCTCCCTATATGATCCCTACTCACACTGCAGGGAGAACTGCTGCATTCGCAGAAGGATAAGTCAAGTCGTTCAAGTTGGAATCCGAACGCAGGGACTGTGGCCTGGCAGTTCCATGCTCTTTGGAGGAAATTCATGAGAACATTATGACCAGCTGGAATGAAAGAAGAGCGGCTTGCGCTCCGATATTTCCACTCATTCAATTCAGTCAGTCAGAAAGCCCAATTACCTAAATCCATGATGTTTTCGTGGAAAGCGTGTTTTATTCACAGAACAAAAAAGTATTTTTTTTAGAAAGGCGTTAGTGGAAAAAGTGTTATCGCTAAAGCACACACTAGAAGCAAGTGAGAACGAGATGATGATGACGACAACGATGGTGGTCGTGGCGGCAATGATGATGATAGCGGCATGTTAGCCATACATGTATCTTCTTTTTTCTGTGGAAGTCACCAGCCAACTAACTAACTATAACTCACGCCACATTCACACGTTGTCCTTCCCCCATGGTTGGTAGTGTGGTGTGGTGGTGTCTGCATAACTTCATTTATTTCTTTGGTAAAAAATGTCAGCCGGAATTGAATATAAAATAAAAAATACGAGCACACTATTCATTCCTCCTCATGAACCGCTGTACCGCCACCATCACCACAAAAAACCATTCGCCATTGTAGTGGGGAATCGCATTCTATACTTATGTGGATGGAGAAAAGTGTTCCAAAATTACCCTTTTGTGCTGAAGCCGTAAACAAAGACTTTTTTATAGTTCCTGTCTGATATCCATTTTGGGGTGCATTACATTTTTATGCATGCACTCATACCCACACTTTTTTTCAATTCGCGTAAGAGCCCCAGAATGGAGATGGAAAGAAAGTGGGGAAAGTGCAGCCCATATATCTCCACCAGGACGACGAAGACAATCGGAAAAAATATGAAACTGACAGAATGACAATGAGTTTTTCCCAGAGTAAATAGATTATTTATAGTTAGTTTCCTCCTCCTTTTTAATATTTTTCTCCTTGAAATGAAGTGAGGAACCGAGACTTGGACATGTCTCGGTGGAATGTATAGAATTTCTTGTCATTAAAATGTTCCTCGGTTTCCTCCTATTTATTCCCACTCACAGAGTTGGACATCACAAGCACGATGGTGATGGTGTGGTGGTGGTGGGCTTTCGCAAAAGACTCAACTCGTTTCCATATTCCGGAACAAAGAGTGCCTTCAGCACCATCACTCCTACTACTACTGCTGCTGCTCGTATTTAAACAAAAGGAAGTGGTGGAGAGGGGCAAAGAGCGTTTTCTTTTATTCGACAAGATAAAGAGGTTTTATGTGGTGGTGGTGGGCTTTCGCAAAAGACTCAACTCGTTTTCATATTCCGGAACAAAGAGTGCCTTCAGCACTATCACTCCTACTACTACTGCTGCTGCTCGTATTGAAACAAAAGGAAGTGGTGGAGAGGGGCAAAGAGCGTTTTCTTTTATTCGACAAGATAAAGAGGTTTTTTCCTCGTTAGTTCAGTGAAAAATATATTACACCGTGAAGGATATTAATATGGCTTCCCCGTTTCGTCATTAAGCTCCACACAAGTTTATTTATCTTCCATTTTTCAGCAAAGAAAAAAACTACAAACGCGCAAAAATTGCATTGATGTGGGAGTGCGATGATATATATCTATGTGTTTTTGGAGAATGATGATGTAGTTGTTGTTGATGAAGATGACGATAATGAGCCTTATTTTCAACGCTTTAGTTGCTTGACAGACAGCGCTCTTTTTTGTGCATGGGTAGCTGCTGGCAAAAAAATTAATGTAAAATATAATTAGCTTTATTGTTCTCCTCTCAAGTTCGTGGTAAAAGGTCGAAGCGCTCCGCAATAATGATGTTGAGTATTTTCAAGTCTATTGTTTGCAGAAGACAACAGGTTATAGCATTACTGTACCTGCTGCGAGCAAGGAAAAAAACACGCGGAAATGTGAGCTCACTTTCATGCGTTACTTTTTTTCCAGTTCACTTAAACTTTCTCCTCCATTTTTTAGTCGAACCACTCGTTAATTTCAATTGAAAACTGGGGGAGAGCCCGATATGAGGAAGCAAATGACCGGCTTGTCCATAAACCTTTCAAAGGAGGAAATATGATTCTCGAGACGATAGTCGAAGTTTTCTGGGAGGCTTTTGTTGCTTCGTCCGCTGGCAACAACAACAACAATACTTACTTACACAAGGAGAACAACAACACGGCTCCATGAGCAGTAAGATGAGGAATGCAAAATATGAGAAGTTGCGAAAGTGGTGTGTGGTGTGGTGGAAAAGGAAACCAGCAGCTTCGTTTCGGAGGACCAACGAAGGACTGACTTGACTCACGGCCCGTGTCGGCTTTCATGTTCACTTCTCCGTGTGCAAACTTTTTTGTCAGCAGACAGCAGCAGCGGGGAAAGAAGGAGGAAACTGCCTCTACTTCCACTACCACTACTGCTCTCATTCCCCTGTTTAGTGTAGCTAAAGAGGAACAAGTAGTGGGATAAATGGCAAGTAGTGAAGTGGAGAAGGGGAAAAGTTAGGGAACAGGATGAGAAAAACGTGGTGTTATGCCATGCATGCTTGCCTTCCCAGCGATGTGCCTAGCGAGCTAGCAGAGCGCTCGAGCTCCTTCTCAAGTTCCTCCTCTCTTCCTTAGTTTCCCTTCGTTTGGTCGTCGACACGTCAATTCGCCCAACTTCAGCCGTTACTTCCCCCATCAATATATATGAATTTGTCTTGTCACTGAGCTCACACACACAACAGGGAACCCCCTTTCTCTCTAGGAAACCGAGACGTAAGTAAGTAAGGACATATATAAGTAGGAGTACATATAGTTAGATACTTACTGGCACACACGATGTTTGTATTTGCGTTTAATACTTTATTACTGGGAAAAAATTGTATCGAGATAAATAAATATGGAATCAAGTTTGGGGACGATAATGTATTATTTATGTATCACTCCCAACTTACAGAATAAACAGGGGAGTTCCTCCGCATGGCATTGGGTTTTTGGTCAGCCCGTGTCACGAGAAAGTCGATTTAGGCATCACCTCATAAGATATTAATAGACTGTCTTCGGGCAAAAAAGTAATCATGGCCATGTAATTTATTCATATAAATACACAATAAGAGCGGAGCGGACCGCGGTAGTAGTGAAGTGATAGGGAAACGGCAGCGACACAGAAATGACATTCGCTTTCAAATCAGTTTCACGACTACAAAAGTGAAAGCATTCCCAAATAACTAATAAATAGAGCCCGCAATAGAGCTCAAACGCTAATCTAATCCTATACTTAGATATCTATAGCATGCTTCCATGAAAGTTGTTTCTCATTCACTCAAACAGAAGTGCAGTGTAGAAAATGAGGTATATAGTTTTGAGCCACTTCATAGGATATTCTGAACCCTTCCCAAAATGACCGCTCAAAGTTGTTTACTCCGATTAAAGTTGACATTTCCTGTTATTCCATATCCCCATTTTAATCTATTTTACGACTCGCCTCAAAGCGCCTCTCCCCGGGAAGAAGAATGGGTTTTGACAACGGCAATCGAGTGTTGCATTGTGTTGACAGTGATGAAGTTTCTGAACAAAGTGGCCATATTCTCCTCGGCAGAATGTGCTGAATGCAAAAGATTCCGCTTTCACTCGCAAACTTGGACTGAGAGTGAGTATAAATCATAGTTTGAATCATTCATGCTCACAACCCAGAAATATGAATTTATTTATGTAGGGAGAATAAAAATTATTCTAGAACAACATTCCATTTCCATCATCTTCCTTTTTAGGATGCTTTACCTGTGCAACTCGTCGAGTCGAAATTCGTTTCGTCAGAAAGAAAATATGTGGGTTGGGTAAGAGAAGTCGGAGGATGAGGAAAAGGATCGAAGGTAGCTCGCAAACATGTAGTAGTAGCCGTAGCCGTAGAAGTAGAAAACCTGATTTTTAAAACAATGCATAAGCAAAACCCTCCACTCCGTTCGCTATTCCGAAAGAGGAAGGAAGATGATAACGACTATATTTTCAGTAGCAGAAATGGCCTTGTATTTTAAAAGGGGGAAAAGTTTTAACTCTCGAGAGAAGTTTTTCCCCTGCTCATGACTCACTCAGCCAGCTGACACGGTTATTTTGCCAGTACATTATGCATCCAATGTAATGTAACATATAAATAGAATGGGATGGAAGATGAATTCACCTTAATACTCTCTCTCTCTTTCACAAACATATCTGATCCAGTTTTTTTTGCTTTAAATAATAATACCCAGAAAGTCCCTCCACCACTCACTCCACTCTACAGTGAAAGAAGGGAAAGTCCAAGGAGAAAGCTTGAAGAGGAGATTTTTTCCCCAACAAGGAAACTCAAGAGAGAATAAGAAAGGATGGAAAATGGTGTGGGATGAATGTTGCTGTTGATGTTTTATCAAGGCTCCCTTCTGACTGACTGATGTGAAGTATAATTCAAGCTAACTACCTCTGCTAGCATTCCTGTTAAAACAATTTTAGAAAATAAAGTGGAAGTAAAACAAGTTTTTTATGTGTTCCTCCAGCCAACATTGGCGTTTTCTAACTTGTTTACAAAAAAAAGATGCTTGCTCCTTCTCCACTCATGCCTCCCCTTTTTTGCGGGGATGAGCTTAGGAAAAGTGGAAAATAAGAAGATCGAGAGGAGAAAAAGTAGTAGTAATCTTGGTGGAATAAAAGATGATCAAGTCTTTCTGCATGCAGTAAGTATGACATTGCATCAAACTTTGTCCACGGCCCATGTTTTATTTCGAAGAAAGTAGATATCCGTGCCTGAGCCGACCTTCTTTCAGGGAAGGAAAAAAAATCATTCTGAATCTGCTTTCATCTTGAGAAGCACGATTTTTTATTCGGGGAAGAGAGAGAGAGAGAGGTAGAGAAATGGATGGATGAGAGGAAAAAAGTCGATCACAGGAGAATTTTTTTCTTCTTCTCTCGTTGGATAACTAGTTTTGTTAGGAAGTAACGAACATATAGATGTATGTTCTTAGGTGCCCCATAAAGAAAAATATTTTGATTCCCAGGCTCTTTCTTTTATTCGCTCTTCCATATGCTTGTCAGTCCCCCGCTAAGAATTACCAAAGGGGGAAGAGAAAGTATCGGGAATAAGGCTTAAATTTTTACGACCCAATGTTACATTCATTTTTTTCTTCCCATCATGCTAATTCGCTCTTCCCTATGCTTGTCAGTCCCCCGCTAAGAATTACCAAAGGGGGAAGAGAAAGTATCGGGAATAAGGCTTAAATTTTTACGACCCAATGTTACATTCATTTTTTTCTTCCCATCATGCTCCGTCTTCAAATACATCATGTATGATATGAAAAAACAGAGGGGAAGAGAGCGAGAGTGAGACCAAGTTTGAACGAGGACAACACTAGAAAAGGTGCTCATATTATTTTCAAGAGGTTCTTCCTCAACATCAGTTACCAGCAGGAGGAGTTGTTGTAGACCTTCTGATAATATTTTGTTTGTGCTCAGCAGTATTTTTGACAAAAAATAAGGTATCATCTTCTTCCCTCCTCTAGTTTTGGAGCTAATACGAAGAGCAAGAGGAAAGCTATAATCTCTAGAGATAGGTTTAGCCTGTGTTCTGCTACACTCATCCCAAAAAAATTGACTTAAAACTCTCTAATTCTCTTCCCCACGAAAAACTACCTTATGACCGTGCGCTCATTCCCTCTCCTCCAAAACTGGTTTTCCCTTTCGGATGATGTGACGCGTTCGAGATCGCTTCCAGCTTTGAAACTGCCGATAGAAAAGGGGAAAAATTCGACTTTGCAAAATGCAATAATCTCATATTATTTTTGCATTTATGGCTCAAGTTTTACCCCCACAATTTATGGGATGCTTAGAGCATGAACATAATAAAATGAATTAAAGAGACAGTTAATCATCATTAGAGACATTTACTCCATGTTCCAGAGTCCATATAATGCGACGAGCTAACCACTAATTACAGTCCTACACATTTCAGCTGTAATTTTCTTCTAGTAGAGGTGGAAGGAACGACGAGTCATCCTCCACCTCCTCGTTTCACAGGGCACATGAACTATGAACGTTTTAATGAAGGGTCTTTCCCCGGCCTTTCTCTCTTGAATAGACATCCTCATCCTTGCTATCATATTCCAGGAGAACGTTAAAAAATGTACTTTTTCTGCTTAATTATATTACCCCGTTTGCAATGTCTAGATGTACGTGACTGTAAGAAGAAGGGTTTATTATGTGTGCATCTCTGCTATATCTATCTCCTTATCTTCCTTCTTTCCTCTTCTCGCTCATTTTTACGAAAAAAAGAAGAAGTTTTTCCCACGATTGAGCTTACACCAAGGCAACAGATCAGAGCAAGGCCACACATACGTAACATACATAACTTCTTGCGTGACTGACTGGTTATGTTCAAAATAGTAGAAAGTAGTGAAGCATCGAACCTAGTGCATACATATTATACATTGTACTTTTTTTCCTACAATGATGGCAATAGCAGAAGCTAAGGACCATGCCAAGCCAGGGCAGGCCAGACCAGACTAGACCAGACCGGGAGGGAGCGCCGCTGATTGTGTGAACATTCTGGGAGAAATAACAGTGACGAACCATAAGGCCACCAGATATCTATGCCCT
>JAHZNH010000502.1:0-11405 GCA_027744355.1 Tyrannoseira gladiata
AATGACGACAATGGAGATAATGCGTTGGAGGATATAGAATTTCCAGGTTACCCCGAAAAGCTCTGGAGGAACAATAAGTGTGACCTCATGACATGATCAATGACATCACACGCAGAAGGAAGGTAGGCAGTAAGTGTTATTTAGGGGATCCAAAAGCGGGGAAAAAGCGTAAGATTTTTATCATTGCCGAATCAGCATGATTTCTATCTCTCATCAGATTTTTCGAATTTCATATTTACCGGGGATTTTCTAATTTTCAGTAGTATATTTTCTGTTTCTCATTCCAAGTGTTTGTTTCACTGGGGTTATGTGGTGATTTGGTTTGCAGCAGTCTTATTTTTCGTCGTTTGGTTGGTGAATGAGACACAGCCAGTGCGTATCTAATCACACGAGCGATTTACTACAATGATTTTTCATAAAAATCTGAACGTCACCTGTTAGCAAGTTTGAGGTTGATAGTTGGAGCAGCAGCAGCAGCAGAGAGCATTTAACAGGCAATCTAAAAACCATCAAGCTCATCAGTTTCATCATCAATATCATCATTATGCCGTAGGAAAACAATAACAAAAGCTGCATTTAAAAGGGTCATTCAATTGTTGATGAATCGGGGTGACAAAAGCCATATCATCCACGCTACAATAAGTAAGTCTACTTCATATCTATTTGGGAAGGGGGTTCCGATTCTGAGATTCAGATCTCTTTTTCTGTTATTGCTCCCGGTCTGGCTTGGCCCTTGAATGGCACGAGCCAAGAACCAAGCTTTTCAGAGGAGGAGGATTGGTCCGAGTCTCAAATCTCCTCTCCAACCAGAGAAATACTGGCATCCGAGCTTGTAATACACGGATCGCTTAAATGTTGAGTACAAGTAAAGACTAGGAATAGACCAGACCAGACCGGGGACCATACAGCATGGAAGGGATTTAAAAAGTTTTATTTTCATCCGGGCTACATATACACTGCACATTCATGCCCGGGATCTGGTTTTTTTGGGATTAAATGTTCGAGATGGGGGTTTTTGATACGGTGAATTAAAATTGACAAAGAAACTTTTTTGTTGTCGGGATCGGAATGAATGNTTTGGGATTAAATGTTCGAGATGGGGGTTTTTGATACGGTGAATTAAAATTGACAAAGAAACTTTTTTGTTGTTGGGATCGGAATGAATGGGTGGATCTCGTCGTAGGTGAACCTCTAACCCTAATTCAATTCAAATTTTGCCAAGAAGTTGCAGCTGACGCTACATGCTCCTAATATCTTTTTCGGAACCAAATGCAACATGATTTTTTAATATGGATTAAAGCATGCGTGCAAAATTGGCAAATAGCTGGCATAAAATAAATGCTTTGGCCGATCTATGTATGATGCGTTGTAGAGCTTGTAAAATGCACCTTGCATGCGATCATAAATGTAATTTATTGTTTAAAAAAATTATTTCGTAGGCAGGTCCACACGTGTTTATGAAAACTAGCTAAAGGGACTTTACTTTGCATTTAGTAATGAAACTGATAAAAATAATCTCAAGAAAGTTCATCAATTCTCATAATGCCCCAATGCGAAGCATTCAAACACGAAAAGAGGAAAAACATTAAAATTGCTCAGTATTTCTGAATTTGATTCAGGAAATTCTAATCAATTACAATAGTGTCGGATTAAAAATTTTTTGTTGGAAAAAGTAAACAAGCCACATGGTAAAAAAAATCCTTCAGGAGTGCAAGAAAATAAGACGATTTGATTGACATGTACAATTAAAATTTTCCAACTACATATCTATTTTTATTGGTGAAGCATTTGGGCTTCGGATTTTAAAAAAATCTCTGCTCATCCACTAAAAGCATGTAGAAAGCGGTAGAATGGATGATAATGCTACTGCTGTTGCCGTTGTAGTAGTAAAGATGGACCTGACAGCAAAATCGGATCATATCGGTGCGGTGCTGGCAAATGCGGTGGATTAGAGTCTCTTGGTTGACATGTTCATCATCATCAGCATCATCCCATCTTTCGCCGGGTGAAACACAGGTTTCTCCCTATAGGAAAAAGCAAAGGCCACTAGCTTCTGCTTGTCCAACTTGTCCTTGACTAGTAGTGCTCGTGCTCATAGTGTACATCCTTACATGCTTCCTAAATAATATGCTTGTGCAACAACTGGATTGGAAATCCACGAAAGGAAGGAAAGCAATTTAAAAAAAAGAAGGGTTCTAGAATTTACATAGTGTGGGAATTAGCATGTGGTTTACACATGTTGCTCTGCTCACAGCTCATCTCATCCGAAATCTTATTCATTCATCATCATCCATGTCCAGAAAAGGCTCGTCGTAGATATCTTGCTTTCATCGGGGCACTCCCCTCCGCAAAAGTAAAAATCTGCTTTTTTGTTATTGATACCATAATACAATATTGATATGGATATGATGATGATCATCATCATCATGAAGGAAGAATGAATGAACCTACAATGGCTGGAAAAGGGAGGAATGAAGGGCTTTTCATTATTCCACACTTAAAAAGGGAGACTTCGAATCCACGATATTGAGCTCTTCCTTCTCTTTTCATATTTTGTCACTGTTTATTTTGTAACGCTATACAGAGTAGTGTGCTGGGGGAGAAAGGATTCATAACGAATCGCGGAATGGCAGATGCAGCATCTGCAGATCGGCAAGACACCAAAATAACCTGCTGAGTATGGTACAGCAGTGGGGCATCGTGAGACTAGTCATTTTTCCTGGGGATGTTTTCTTCCTGGTTCACTGCAGGGAAATTCTAATTTTAATAGTAATAATAATCGTGTGCACCGTGACTAATTTTATGCTTTTAAAGAAAGACTTTAGCTGTGAGCAAGGTTGAATGTAAAAGACTGGAGCAGGTTTACGCAAGGACTTTATCCACTCCCGTTTCACCATTTCTCTTCGGCCGATTTATTTATATGTATTTTTTAGCTTTTGTGGAAGAAGTGGCCTGAAATACTTTTCGATGAGATAGATAGATGATGATACTTGTTAGTCCGTGCCTTTGTGTATGCAGCTGACGCCACTAGGGTACTATTTAGGGAAGCAAATAGGAAGACGCGTCGAAATCAATCGAAATGATGAATCTGTATCGGTGGTGGGATGCTGCCACCTGTTTTCCTGAATGGTAGATGGATGGTATATATGTAGGTGGATTATTTAACACTTCAAATATTACATGATAAAAAATCTCTCTATTCTTTCCTGATTTAACAACGCCTCTTCCCGACAAATTTTTATTCATTTTCAAAAAATATCTTGCATCTTATATATAAAGGGTATAAGTTTAATGGCAATTATTATTTTTTGTACATATCATAACACATAAGTAAAGGTCCTGATTCTCAATAAAACCGATAAATCTTAGCACATCAATAATGAATTCCTTGTAGTAATTCATCAAAATTCTTTGAAAGCCTCTCATTATATTGTAATGGTTAGATATTCAATTACTATTAATGTAAAAAGCGATATGTGTACATTCTAACTACAATGAATTCAAGTGAACATCTACTAGGTATATATTATCCTGATATGAAGTGAATACCACCAACCAACGATTAGGATAACAAGTTCGTGTTAAAACTTGTGACTGTTAAAATACTTATTATACAAATTCGTTACGCATTGTTCATTCGAACTCTTATTCTTAGTTTCATCAAAGTTAATTACAATACATTCAACTAGTAAATGTATGCGGGTAAAAATTCTTCGAAATGTACCAATTTACTACATTAACTAAGCATTCACTCAAAAATAGGAAACGTCAATGGTTTTAAAAATTAAAATTAAGTAGTTGGCATATTTGGATGAATAGTAATATGCTTCGTTTGTTTCAGATATTTTTTTAACCTCGTCTACCTCCTCCTCCTCCACGTCTTCCTCCTCCGCTGCTCCCACCTCGCCTGCTTCCCCCGCTACTGCCACCAGAGGATTTCCCCCAGCCACCCCAACCCCAACCTGATGATGACCCGGAAGAGGTGCCAGACGACGATGACCCAGAACCAACGTTAGTAGAGCCCGACGACGAGGATCCAGGTTTGACCCATCCATATGCAGGCTTATTTCCTGTGCTAGAGCTTCCAGAGTTCGTATTTGTTCCTGGGATGTTCCATCCGTACGGTTTTGCGCCTGTACCAGTTCCACTTCCGGAAGTTCCGGAATTTGGAGGAATATTCCATCCAATGTTTGAAGTCTTTCCAGCTCCGCCAGCGCCTCCAGTGTTTAGATTATTTGTTCCTCCTGACGCTGGGGGAATATTCCAACCAGCGTTAGGAGCTGCAGGCTTCACTCCACCTCCAACATTCAAATTATTCTGCGCACCAGGCGAACCGTAGCCAGGTTTGTAGGCACCAGGTTGATTCAAATTGTTTCCATACGTGTTTCCATACTGGCCCCCGTAAGTGTTCCCGTAACCTGTGTTGGTTCCCGGATTGGAGTATCCAGTATTCGTTCCATACCCAGGATTAGAGTATCCTGTGTTTGATCCATATCCTGGGTTTGAATAGCCTCCATAATTAGTTCCATAAGAGTTTCCATACGACCCAGGTCGTTGTCCGTAACCCCCGTACGTATTTCCATAATTTCCACCGTAATTCCCTCCATAATTTCCAGGATACCCTCCTCCATAATGTCCTCCTCCAAATCCATGCTGGCCATACCCTCCATAACCGAAACTGCTTCCGAACCCTTTCTTCTTCGTAAAATGATTCGCAGCCATTGGTAAAGCAGCCATCATCATCGCAGTTTTATAACTTCCACCACCGAATCCACCAAATCCTCGTCTCCCAAAGCCACCGAATCCTCCAATCGGTATGGGGATAGGTATTGGCATAATTCCTCCACCTGGTCTGTAATATCCGTGATCATCATAGCCATATCTGCGATAGTACTGGCGCTGGTACTCTTGTTGTGTTGCATTTGCGAGAGTTTCATTTTGAAGGAGCTGCGTGACATTCGTTCCATTCTTTTGGAGATCTTGAAAGAACTTTGCTTCGTGGGCATAATCATTCAAAGTTGTCAATCCAAGATCCAGCAAGGTCGAAATTAGTTGGCCTTCAGTCATCTTCCTTGGAATCTTCTAGATAAACAACAAGAAACAGCAGAACATTTAGAAAAAAATACATGGATTAAGTTTAACTATTACAGATGCGATAAATTTTACTGATTTCTTACAGTTCCATTTCTAGTTCCATTTCCAGTATCTACTTTTGTCCCATTTAAGGTTGCAACTGCCGTTCCAGGTTTTGGAGCAGGAGTAGTAGAGTCAGTGCCATTTTCCTTAGGTCTTACATTGGTGCCATTTCTATTCGCCAGGATTTGGGCTTCCAAATCGTCCAAATCCGAATCTAAGAGACCTCCATTGACTGATATGGTTTGAATGAGGAGTACTGAAACTAGTATCCCGAGCCAGAAACGTTGACGCATCACTGACACCGCCATTTTGCTTCCAACAGTCTTCCGAAATCTGCTTGATATTCGCAAATGTCTTCAAGACTTTTCTTGATTCTTCGAGAGCACTTAAAATCACTCGCGTATCGAAACCACTTTAAAATCCGAGGACGGACTGTTCTCAAGTATTTATAAATTCACGAGAAGTTGGCTCACTGTCAATATCTAGATTTTAATTGAATGATTGTCTTCTTGTGCAAGATTATGGCCCACCTTAATTTCACAGACTTTGTTGTCAAAACCTCAAAAAGATTGGTCAGCCTCTAAAAATAGTGAAAGAACCCCCTCGCTATAATTTTTTGCTGTTGTCTTATCATCCGGATTGCATTCTTTCTGCTTTTTAGAAGATTCCACGCGTGGCCCAAAGCTTGCGGGTCTTCGCTCCTGAATGTAGAAGTAATCACTAGAAGGATTTGGATTCTTGCTGGAGGACGTGTGACGACAGCTTATAAAATGATTCACAGTTAGCGTCCAAAAGAATGGAACCAATAAGTAATTACTATACTTAGCTGACTGACACTGTGTATTCAGGTCCACTATACATCCAAAACTCTTTCACTCACTCATGCCACATCATAATTGAGACAATAGCTCTTAATTTGTACGAATCAAGTTAAAACTGCTACTTTGAAACTGAAGCGTCGCACTTTTTTTCACGTCAGCAGCAGCCAGCATATATTTGCAAAACTAGGGTGATGAATTAAATGATAGTGGTGGACTTGTGGAAGCATGGAATTATGTATATTGCTTACATATTTTGACACACCAATGGACAAACAACTCAATATTGAGGAGTTCACATCACATGTGAAAACTTTTTTAGATACACACGAGTTAAAAAATGGCCAAATGCCAAAATCTTTCCAACGACTGTTATATTTGCTCTTGAAAACGAAGGGCTTTATTATTAAAGATTTTCAGGCAGAGGACAAAGCCATACCATACATCACCGCGTCGATTCGGACGGAATGAATGTCAAGTTGAAATAGAGCTAGAACTACAGATTTAAAAACTTGGGAATGAAAGTACTAATGTTGTAAATAGCGATGTTAGTTTCTAATTTCTAATAGCCGTCTTTTGTTTTTCTTTATGACTTCACTTCTTCACTACTACTAATGATTTTTAACACATCCCTTATTTGCTCTTAGAAGTTTCGATCGATAGCTTTCGTGATATCGAGTGTCGTGTCCAGGCTGTCCAGTCAGTCCAGTGTTCAATAAAGCACTTAGAAGTTTCGATCGATAGCTTTCGTGATATCGAGTGTCGTGTCCAGGCTGTCCAGTCAGTCCAGTGTTCAACAAAGCATGACAACTGCTTGCATGCAGCAATGTTGAAAATTGATTCTAAAGTGCGGTACAACTCCAACTTATATACGACCGACGCCGAATTAAATAAAAAAAAAATCAGACAAAAAAAGCAAGCGAGTTAGGATGACGTTGGTGTATTTTTAATCACAATTTTATTCACTTGAGGAGCACTACTACACGAAGAGAAGATGCAGCAATGGTTTTTTAGTCTTGGATGTTTCTTCCAGCTGAATTGATAATTTAATTGGAATTGCGTAGATGGCCAAGCCAAGAATGAATAACTACTACACGAAGAGAAGATGCAGCAATGGTTTTTTAGTCTTGGATGTTTCTTCCAGCTGAATTGATAATTTAATTGAAATTGCGTAGATGGCCAAGCCAAGAATGAATATCAATGAATGGGACTGGGATCTGGGAAATCTGTATTATAGCTTTTTAAGAAGTTCTATGGATGGGAGAAGATGCGTCAGAGATTTCGCTGCTCTCGTCTGAGAAAACGCAGCAGGCTTGTTTTTTGAGATCTTAGCTTCCAGTTCCGAGAATAGCCTCGCTCGCTGACAGAAAATGACGAACAGGCTTTTGGGCCAGTGACAAATCTGTAGACATTTGGAAAAAGTTTGAGACAATTATGAAATTAGTTTCTAATTTCTATCTATAGTCTCGCGTTATCATCCTTTTCTGCACTTTTGAAATGTTTTTGATGATGCATGCACTACGATGTTTTATTGACTATTGAAGTCCAGACCAGACCTATCAAACAAAGTCGACGTAAATAGAGATAACCTCAAACTTCACCAGAATTTTACGTAATGCATAATAATTTTAAGGACATCGCATGTCCATTCATTCGAGAAGCATCACAGTTCTTCTTCTGCCATGTGTATTGGTTTCCTGTATTGCGTCACAGATTAATATGCTTTTCAATTTTTCTTGAATTGATTATTTTTTCTCAGAATGTTGATGCGCAAATCCTCCACAGGATATACTACGGGTAGCAGTAATTCAAAATTAAATAACGTTATAGAACTCCCTAATAAACTTGCCTGCAAAATATTGGACCCGAATTCGGTTTAAACGACTCTGAAAGTCACGTTACCATTACTAACGTTCAAACTGTGTGAATAAGTAAGAACACTTTATTTCGTGGGAGTATGTATTCTATTCGCACAATAATCGATCTAACTCTATTAGTGCTGGGGAAAGTACTTTTTCCGCGTAAAAATCGAGAGGAAAGAACAGAGCAAGTTTTTTTAGGAGCTTGAACAAATGTTGCGCGTTGTTAGTAGACTTACGTATGTATCTATCACGCAAACAATAAGTACATTTTGTCGGATTAGGGAATGTGTTCAGTATTAGTCACTCTCACTCTGTCTGACTATTTTTTCGCCAGTAGACGTCATACGGGATGCATAATAGAGCTTCACGTAGTAGTCCTTGGCGCTTGAGTGGTGGAGCCGCGGTAGCAACAAATGAATTAAGCATTTTATTCTAATAGTTTTCTACACAATATTGACATCCCACCAGCTCCAAGCTTTAACACTGGCAACCGCTATCGAGCAGGTTTCCGGTTTACGTGCTAAGCACTTTTGTGTATGTATTATGAACTACGTTTTCACAATTACGCTTGTTTTTTTCTAGTTCCACTGGCTATTGTTAATGCAGGAAGCATTTTGGGAGTCGGATATGAACGGTTCCCCTTGTTCCCCAGCCAGTCATAAAAATCATTGAAAGGTTTGGTTTGAGCTTGCACGCTATTACCAGCAGCGCTCCTTGATTACCAGGTTTTCTGTCGGTACAAAATGTTAAGAGTGCTCCTAACACTAGCATGTGGACATTGTACATATGTCGGTGAAGTTTTTATTGATTTTTGTTATTGCGAAAATGAGTCCCGTGAAGTCATACCACATATCAGTGTAGTGGCGAAAATCGACAATTTTCATGAGTACAAAGAAACATGAGTCCAGAGAGACTTGGAATAGTCAAAAAGCGAGTGGAGGAATCCACTTCCTTTCGGCATATTATTTTCCCCACGAGCTAAATATGTGGTTTCCCACTAGTCCTCAAGCCCAAGTTAGAAAAGAAAAAGTGGTGAAGCTCGCGTGAACAAAGTGAGTCTCTCAATGCCCAATGGGGTTGCTCCGTAACGCACACTCTCGTCAGGAATAATGAAGTGTCATGATGACAAAATATTATGGTAGCCAAGGGCTGATAAAATTAGCACGTTTTGCGTTCACTTCAATTTGAATCGATAAATAAGCATACAGGTAGTGTTAAATCGGTTTCATGAATTCTTACTAGTAATATGCACTCAAATTAGATAAAATTGCTGTTTAATACCATAATGTCAATGTGAAGCCTGTGCTGCAATTAAACAAAATAAACTAATAATGTAACAACAATCTCAGACGTGATGCTGACGTTGACTAAGGTCCATTTAATAGGTTTAACTTAGCTCTTGTACGAGGTATAACAAGGTTTCGTGTAATAATCAGAGTCGTTAAATGTAATGATTCAAATTTTATTAGGTCTTGCTTTATGAATTCAGCAATTTAAATTACAAGTCCGATCAAATGCCTCACAAATTCTACCATAAAACTTTAATGACCTTTCACCCTTAGGATGACGATTTAAAAGGTATCATACGATCCTGACGATTTTATACTATTTAATTTTCCAAAAGCTTTCCACACTTAAACTTCGAGTTGCTCCAATTTCGATGTTCCAATACCGTTAAAAACCGTTACATTCTAAACACGCTATTTTGTGCTGTAGCCAAAGTACTCTTTCCAACTTTTCCAGTCAGTTTTCTTTACCTCGTTTATGTGGAGACATTTGGAAGTGTCTTGCTGCGCATTTGACTCCATTGTCTGCCTGGGAAATTTGAAAGTATCTAGCTGCTCACGAGACTCAATTGTCAGCCTCGAGCATGTAAGTGTTCTGCGCATGTGACTCTGTTCTCTGCCTGTTGTGAATGCAGACAAGCTAACCGCTTGAAGCTTCACCGTAGTTGCACTGTAGAGACTCAACAAGGACATGATAATTAAATAAATGCACAGTTAACACAAATATAGTTTCGTTACGTAATCTGACTCCAATCCTCCGTATTTATTGATCCCAATATCTCTCAAATCTGACTCCGTTTAGTATCTCAATCAATCAATATTCGTAATCGTAATCAACAAATAATAATCCTTTAATCTAATTCCTCGTGAATATCAATTAAAGAAGAATAATAATAATAATATTCCTTCCTCAATCCGTTCTCTACTTCTCCACTTCTACTCTGCCCGTCTTCTCTGCCTGCTCGCACCCGACTATATATATAATAGGAAAACAAGAGCAAACCTTGCCTCTTTTCAACTTATCCGCGTAGACACAACTAATTCTCATTCACTCTATGACTCTTACTACTCTCCGATTTCCAACACTGCCTGAAGTATTCGGAAGTGTCTTGCTGCACATGTGACGCCGTAGTCTGCCTGAGGTATTTGGAAGTGAATTGCAGCGCACGTGACTCCGTTGTCAGCATGGGGTGTGCAGAAGTGTCTTGCTGCGCACATGACTCCGTTGTCAGCCTGGGGTATTCGGAAGTGTCTTGCTGCGCATGTGATTCCGTTGTCAGCCTGAGGTATTCGGAAGTGTCTTGCTGCGCACGTAACTCCGTTGTCAGCCTGGGGTATTCGGAAGTGTCTTGCTGCGCATGTGATTCCGTTGTCAGCCTGAGGTATTCGGAAGTGTCTTGCTGCGCATGTGACTCCGTTGTCAGCCTGAGGTATTCGGAAGTGTCTTGCTACGCATGTGATTCCGTTGTCAGCCTGAGGTATTCGGAAGTGTCTTGCTGCGCATGTGACTACGTTGTTAGCCTGGGGTATTCGGAAGTGTCTTGCTGCGCACGTGACTTCGTTGTCAGCCGGGGGTATCCAGGAGTCTTGCTGCGCATGTGATTTTGTTGTCAGCCGTTTGGAAGTGTCTCGCTGCCTTGGACTCTTGGGAACTTATTATTGCGCTAATGGCTTTGCTGCTTCACCGTAATCATGATATCGTTAACCCTATACCTAGCGGTAGAAATTGTACGACCCTCAAAATTAGTTGTCAAGATAAAGGTTCTGATTTTTATTTGCATTTTAAACTTTGGTAAGCGCTTTAGGTTGTTATGTTGTTAGTCATGATACTGAACACGAACCAACGTGAACACTTACCAGAATCCTACGAAAAAGAATACATTTACCAAAATAAGTAATTAACCAAACTTGAATGAAGAAGCATTCGCTTTATTCAAAAGTACCAACTTAATTTACTAACTTAGTACCAACTACAATTAGCGTGTAGGTTCTATTCCAGACAAAGTTCTGGCAACCTTTATAATCTGTAACTTTTGCTTAAAGAAAGCATTAAGTATTCGTAGTTAGAAGTTAGCACAAGAAATTATATCGCATTTCGAATAAGCAGCTAAACTAGTCTGTTGCCGTTTGGTCACAGCACATGCTTTACATATATATTTTGGTGTTAAACGGCGATTTTGTCTAATTTGACTGCATATCACTCGTACGAACTCATGAACCCGATTTAACACTACCTGTATGCTTATTTATCGATTCAAATTGAAGTGAACGCAAAACGTGCTAATTTTATCAGCCCTTGGTTA
>JAHZNH010000503.1:0-13661 GCA_027744355.1 Tyrannoseira gladiata
ATGTACGGCTCGTCGAAAAGTGGTTTGGATCGAGGTGAAGACCCAAGAAGAAAGTAAGGGACGATGACTGAGACTTGTCCAATTATGTAATGCCAGACGCGCAGAAAAGAGGAGCCAGGAGACCTGAGCTCATGGAATGAGAATGGAGCGGAGCAGAATTGAACATAAAGCAGAGGGAGATTGAATGAAGCAATGAAAAAATGATTTATTGAAACCTTGTCGGCCAGGGTTTTTTGTTTGGAGAGCTCTGACAGAGAGGAGGTTCCGTTGAGTAATTAATGGTAGGAGTGAGAACAAAGGTGGGCTTATATTTGACATGTTAAGTATAAATATTAAAGAGCCAACTTTGGAGGTTTGAGATAGAACATGACCATCCTTTAAGATCATGTAAATGCAGCGATTATTACGTTTGGTTTTACTTTACCAAGTTGATTCCTTCATGTCAAAAGAAAATAAGATGGGGGAAATGGATACAAACTTATCCAATTCTACTAAGCTTTTTGTAACGCGATTCGTAACTCGCATCCTATAGGTTTGTAACGCTGTGAAAAATGACACAAAGTCAATCAATTGTCCTCAATTGTACATTGGTCCGATAATTAAAAAAATCGGTTTTTTGAGATGGCAGTGGCCGAGATTTCAATATATTCAGCAAAAAAGTACCCATTTGAAAGCTTACCAAAACTCAAGCAGAAACCGTGGTTCTGAGAACAGTAATGCCCCAGAAGTACTACACCAACCCAGAGTACAAGCTGCAGCACAGAAGAGTTCAAGCGGCTACAGCGAGTCGAGAGCAAAAGGGAGGAAATAAATCAACCTGAAATATTCTCTAGGGGCCATCCCCTAAAAATCTCGGTGGTACGTGTATTGAATTTTTATATATGCTATTCCTGTGGCCATTTTCAAACAATTTTTCCACAAAAAAGTACTCCAGCGTTGAGGAGTAGAGATGCACGGAATTCTTTTTTTTGTTCAAGGGATATCCTAACTATTCATATTACGATCTAGCGATTCTTTACCGATTGTCCTAGTAGGCTGTCGGTAAGTTGAAAATGCTCAATATTCCAAGCCATGATACGAGCTTTGTGCATTCATCCGTACGGAATAAAGGCAAGAGGTAAGTAAAGTATGCAGCATGCATGCATGTATGTATTTATCCGAAAGAACTCCACATTTGCTTTTTGGCTGGAGGATGCATAAAAAACTACTAGTAGTGGGATATTGGCATTCCTGTGTGAGAGGAGGAGGAGAAGTAGGAAAGTAGGTTGTTGAAAACAATTTTTGATGAATAAGTCCATTGACTTTTATTTCCCAGGAAAGGCATTCCTGCGTGAGAGGAGGAGGAGAAGTAGGAAAGTAGGTTGTTGAAAACAATTTTTGATGAATAAGTCCATTGACTTTTATTTCCCAGGAAAACGCTTTCCTTATCATCTCAGATGTGAAACGTTAAACGGTCACTGGAGCAATTTTTCTACATTTTCATGGCTAGGCTCTCTCAAACTCTTCCACTCGCTGATTTTCCCCATTCTGCTCGAAACGAAAGGCATTTTTCATCCCGTAGTGCCAGACTGGAATGATCTAGGAATCCGTACTATTCCATCAATTCCATGCCATTTCGCATTTTATGTCTGTGCCAAAGCTCCAAGAATATTGGAACTCCGCATGAGTTGAGTGATTGACTGGACTTCTATTCAAGCGAGCCGATGTGATGGTGACGGCGAATGCCTCTCGCTCTCTTTCTGGATAAGATCCTACTCATCTCTCTTCCTTTCATCCTCTCCAGGCCCTAGATCTGAAAGAAAGGTGGAAAGTGAAATGCAATCAATAAAGCCAAAAATCCTGAGTGTGATGCTGTCGTCAGCAAATGTGAGGAGCGAGCTGCATTTATTTGTCAACTTAAAATATGAAAGGATTTCCACATTCTCCTGTGTGTATTTTTTCCGGCTTGTCAACAAAACCGAAACCCTTCAATCCAAAAGTTGGAGATGAGATGTGAGATGATGAGAACCGGCTTCATGTAATGTGGTCTAATGCATTTGCTCTTGTGCGCAAAAAAAGCGCATGCTTCACATACTTTGGAAATGGAACGGGGTACATGACACCAAAACCTCAAGATTGGTTTTCCTTCCCGTCACTCACTCCATCAGGGATCAGGTGCAATTTAAACATCATCTCAAAAACCGAGAAATCTTGTTCGTCTCCGTCCTCTTACGTAAGAATAAATACACGATTCCCGTTTCAAGCCATCCTCATCTCATTGCTCCCTTGAGATTCAGGTTGGCTTGCTTTTGGCTCCGAGTTTGATTTCATTTTTAGAAAAAAATCCAAATCAATTTTAATGAAAGTCGTCTGTCAAACATCAGTTCTAATCTAATCCATTTTCGTTGAGCCTAGGCAAACCCAACCTTCCAAAAATCTATGTGACAAGAACATGTGTCCCATGAAAATACATACACACGGTTTGCTCTTCTGCATGTGCACAATGGCTTTTGTTCATTATGACATGGGTGATCAAGAATTTATGTATCTTTCGCATTTAATTTCCCCCGCGATCTCTCCAGACGATTGGGGACCCTCTAGGGCCCAACTTTTGCTTCTCTGGTGGAAGTGTGTGCATCTGCTTTAGCAAGTCAAAGCCAAAGTACCTTTAATCCGAACCATCAATATTGTCACTGTAGCTCTGCGGAGCAGAACGTAATTGTGTAACATCCTCCGTCCAGTCATCCATCCTCCAGTCAAATGCCGACCCAATGTGCCTCCAGGAAAAAAGTCTCCAGGCGGAGATATACATATAATATGAGCTATATAATATATGAGTCTCACTCATATACATAAAAGCTATACGCATAACTTTGCCGAAGCATTTGGCTTTTTACTGTATCTTGCATTTTGGTACTTACGCAACTAAATTGTCCGGATGTACGAAACAAAGTCGAGGGTAGGACAGCAAAAGTATTGAAAAAATATATTCTCTTCGATGTAGTTTAGTAGTTTGCTTCCTGCCTACGCAAATGATTGGCAAAGTGTTTTTTCTCTCTCGAAGAATGAGACCAATTGAGTGCGAATATGGGGCACGCAGCAACATAAAGGAGCTAACTTGGAACAGTGAGTTCCATGGGTGTCCTGAATATAATATGAAAATTGAAGGGGAGAAATATTTTTGCCATTTTTTAAGAGCTGACTGAACTCCCTTGACTCTTGGTTGGCTGAATGATAATAGAAGCAATAATATATTTTAAAAAAATCCAAGATCCATTCGAGTGTGCCTTATAAAGATTCGGTTGAGTGACATAGGAAAAAGATGGAAAGACAAAATAGAGTACGAGAATCCCTCATGCGCCGAATATTAGCTCATCGACAACTACTAATGCACATCTTCTCAAGTCTGATTCTGGCTTTAATGCATGTTTGTTTGGCTGTAGTGGTGATGGTATAATAATAATTATTATCAAATTTTTCACGCTCCACGGAGCACACCATCGTCGCATCGCTTAGGACTTGGGTTATTCCCTAAAATCTGATCACAAAAGCTCCTGCCACGCACTCAGGATCTGGATCTGTTTCTCCCCTTCGTCCTTACATAGGAAGTAAAGTAGATGAGCAGCAGCATGGAGGGAGGAAGTTGGATTTTATTAGTTATTTGTTGATCTGGATCGGTGGATAATTTTCTTGCGTGGTGGAGGTCCCCAGAGAAATCTCGACTTTTCGCTTCAGCTACCATGATGATATGTATCGAATGATGAAAATGCTGGTGGAAAAGGATGTTTTTTGCGCCACTGCCGAGCACTAGAGGAGGAATGCTTATTGGGTTAGCCATATGTGTGCATCTGGAAATCCCCTTCTATTGTTTGGATTCAAATCATTGAAGACACTCCAATTTGAATATCAAGCGATATCCACATTGTATTGAGAAGTAGGTAGATACATATTATGCAGTCATATTATTGCTATTATTGTATTTCTCTGTTTTATTATTGTTGTGGGTGCGAGAAAAGGTGAAATCATCTAGGTTTTATTATGCACACAAATACAATTTGGGACATTAGTATAACCTTCCCCACAGTGGCAGTGGAGGGAGAAGCAATAAAAGTTAATAAAAAATATGTTTTCTCCTTCTCCTCTTTTGACCAAGAATGTTCCTATTCATGCAAACCAAATGGAGCTGCTTGAGTACGGGGTTTTTCAATTCATTGAAAAGAAAGGTAACAAGACGACGAGGAAGGGTGGTGCGATATTGTGGCCGCCACAATAAGACCGACCCACCCAAAATATCGGTAGCATTTTTACGTAAGTGTATACAAAATATAATAATATCACGGAGCACACGCTGGGGCACATGCCACTTCCTTTTATTTGGGTTAATAGTGCTGCTTCTATCGAATGAATAGAGAATGTAACGAGGGCTTCATTTCCAATCTCTATTATTACATGCTTGCACAATAAAAATCTTAGATATTAAATAGGAATTCATAAAAATATAAATACAATAATAAGTAAATGCCCGAGTTAGGCGCCCACGAACTATTCCACTTTTTCGTGATTATTGATTTCCAGCTTCACAAAATCATCGATTTTATGAACTTACCCCTTCATCAAAATGTCATTAGTTTCCCCATGTTAACGACCGAGGAAGGCTGCCTGCTGCTCCAACAACTGCATTTATTATTGTGTGCATGACTGTGCAATGCTCTTAATTGAAATGCAGGAATCAGAAACCCCCAAAACTAGCCCACGAAGGCAGTTTTGCAAGTGAAAAAAAGTAATTAAGAGAGTGAGGACGGAAAGTATATATACTTGGAAGCAAAATCAAATCAATCCTCTTGATTGATGCGCGATGATATGTGCTCACGTTCAACTGATTCAGCAGCCTTACTATTCCCACTTCACTATTTAAGGAACAATCATATTACGATATCCACTCGAGAAGTTTCTCAAGTGGTTTTCGAATTATTTGGGAAGCACACTCCTGAGTAAATACATAGTGCATTTCGGGAGAGCACAAAAAGTTCCACATATTTATTTATTTATTCCGGAAGAGGCAAACATAAAGTTTTCCAGCGGAGTTCCTCTCTTGAGCCAAGGATTTCTCATTTTTGCTTTTGCTACCCTCATCGCTTCTCCCCGCTAAGCCGTGAAAATTACGAAATAACAAGGAGTAAATGCGGAGTAAATTGTTTATCGTGAAGCATTATGGCAGGGAAAAAGTTTAATCTTATGCATTCTGGGGGAAACAACAAACATTTTTCAGGAAAGACAAACTGGAATGCGAGTAGTGATCCCTCCATGGCGTTAATGCTTTAGTAAGAGAGTGAGTGAATGAGTATCAAGTGGTTCTGGAAATCAGCATGAGTAAAAGGCTTACTGGGTCAGGGTAAAAAAAGAAGCAGTGTAAAAGGCTTTCTGTCAAAAGCATCCATCCATCTATTCCTTTCCTTCCACTTGTTTTAAAACTCCACTTACTTATGCACTTCTCCTTCTCTGGAGAGAGGGGGAAGGGAGCAGCAGACGGAATCCTTTTTAACGAGACAAGCATTTTCTATTCTTCTCTTGTTTAGCCTAGTCTCATCTCTGACAACGGCAGTTGAATGCAGCATTTACCAGTTCAAAGTCTAGTGAAGCGTGAGGGTCTTCCTTGTCTTCTGTCCATCCAAATCCAACACTTCCTCTAGGCCGATGTTGATGATGTTGATGTCTTTAGGAAAACAAAAGATTCAATTGGAAAGATGTATGCTTAGGCATGACACAAAGTTGACTTCGAGAAAATGAAGCTGAGCACGTTCTTTGAGCTATCTATATTTGTTTTCTCTCTTGATTTAGCATAACCTTGCTCAAAAAGACATTGTAAATTGGACAATGCAAAAAGGCTCAATAGATTTTTACATAAATCGGATAACTAATCTGTAATAAATTGACGGAAAAGGGGATCAAAATCGGATTAAGCAATTTTTCCTCGAGTGAGGGATCACATGATAGGAAGGGGAAAAACAAGTGGAGTGGAGTTGCTGGAGAAGAAGGGGTGGATGAAATAGGGCGTCCAACCTGATTTGAACAGTCAATTTGGGAGTAGTACCATCATCATTATTAAGCGCTCTTCTCCAATTTTTATTTGGGAGGGGAGTCTGGATAAAAAATACCCCTCTCTGGTAAAAATCCCTTCCTCATTTCCTGCCCCTCTTCCCGACCACCCTTTTATAGTTCATGATTGCTCTCGGGTAAGTGGAATTGCCAGCGGAGCTGAAGCAATTCCTGAACTTTAGCTCACTCCACATCTTCAATGTTTGGTTTAGGCTCAAGTTGTCTTGAAAGAATCAGGTTGTTTGATGCGTATACTTTGATGCTTTAGTGGAAAAACAGAGCTTTCCTTGTACCCCATTTAATCGCCTTCTGGGTTTTCCTCCCTTTGAAGTCCAGCTCCTGCTTTTCATCTACTCGATACGCACATTCCTGGGAAGTAGAACTTCTCTTTGGAACTCGAGTGAAATGAGAAAGTTTCTCGGTTTCTTGGAAGGATTCACAAAGTTTAAGGAGTCAAAGTCCTGGGGAAATATTAAAAGATTTTTTTTGTTCCCAGTTCCTCACTCATCCATCCACTCCAACCATCCAGTGAAGTTTTTGTAGTGCTATAGCTCCAGGAATTCATGTCTTTGTGTTACGGACACTGAAAAGCTGTAAACGTGCCATTTACGGAGTGGAGTTTCAAAATAACCACAGTGTAAAATACTTCCCCTATGGGTGAGTGAACTACCAAGTTAAGTAATTCCACCCCCATCCGCTCCTACCATTGTCATTATTTTTTCGCGAATACTCCTTCGATCAACTCTGAATTTCTGTTATGTAAAGGGCTGTACTTATGCATCATTGTTCCTTATTGGTACTTATAAATACTTTTTTCGCAACTTACTTACTTGTCTTTCTTTAAGGCCTCTTTTCTTCCCCCAATTCCATTAATAATCAACCTAAATAAATGAGGAGTAATGGATCGAAGCATGCAAACTTTTTCTCTGCAAAAAAAACTTCTACTTAAAACAAATAATTCATTATTAATGACCCATTGAATTCCTACTTTTCTCCTCTGTCACAAACCATCACAGACCCTCTTTCCTTCTGGAACCAAAACAAAAAAATGCATATTCCTCCCGAACTTTTCTTATAAATCTCGAAGAAAAAGCTTTCCTCACAAAGAAGAAAAAACTACAACAAGAAAGGAGCAGTGCACTTAATTTATAACTCATTAGTCATTCTCCCTTCACGATTTTTTTCCCTTGCAAGCGCCTGCCAGACCCATGTATCTTGGTTGGTGGCAACTGGCAAAAACTGCTTCACTATTTTTAAGCCCTACTTTTTTCCCACAATCTCATCAACTCCCGTGAAGCTTCACTTTCTCACAACTGCAATCTTAGCAAAAGTGTACTAGTTCTCTGCTCTATTTATCTTGCAGTATCATAAAAAAGATAAGGTTAACTTTCTTTCCCAAGAAAGGGAATAAATTTATAGGGGGTTTCACACTCCTCGTGTTACATAGTCATCCCAGAGCCTCATATTCCCATCCACTTACCCTTTAAATGTCAATGTTGCACTGCTCATTTTCTTTTATATTCTTATTTTCTTCAGCGGAATACATTCAACTTAGGACGTCCCGAAGGACTATACCTAGTTTTCCTCCCGAAATAAGAAAGAAACATCGGCTAGTCGGAGAAAAAAATTGCGTGTCATGAAAATAGCAAAACATTTAACTAGGTTGAATATCACACCATGTTTGCGTAGAAAGGGGGAGTCGTCGGTTAAAGCAATAATGCATGCATGTTGGTAGGTAGGTACATACATAGATACGTTTCAAAAATAACACAAGTCTAACAGGCTTAACTCGAACATGTCGTGATTTTTTTCCCTTCCTTTGAAGAAATATTTAGGTCAGGTTCCCTCCATTACTGGGGAATGCGCTTTGTAGTTAGAACAGGATTTTTTGCCTCCTTTTTCTCAGCGGCATTTGCTCTATCGTTCGCCCTCCTAATTACAGGTAACGATTATTTTTTCTCCTTGTAGTGCTCCTTTCTCGCGCAGAAATGATAATACTAATAATTGTATTTGGGACTACACACTTGTTAAAAGCTTGTTAACCAGAAAGGGATGCTTTGCTCCAGGCCGTCGATTCTCATCTCGCGTTCCTTGTCCATTATTTGGCCAACTTTCCGAATGGCTGCATTCTCCGCGCGATTGTGCTTTTGCGTGTTTTGCTCCCTTTGTTCACGCCAAAGTGATATTCAAGGACGGTCCTAAGACATACTGACTGACTTCGCGTTTTCTCCCTCTTTTCGCGAATTTCTCGAAAAAGCAGGGAGGAATGCGGTGCACGAAAACACTCCACAGAAGGAATTCAGTCGTTCGTTCAAATCGAATGCAGGGGTCCTATTCCCATTCAGTACAAACATTTTTTCCTTGGGAAACGAAGGCAAAAATGAAATGGTACGGTGTCCGCTTCCTCTTCTTTTCTTCTACAGGTTTCGCATAACTTGGGGAAATGCAACTAGAGAAGAATGAGAGAGATAAAAAAACGGAGTAGTGGAACACTTGGAAATATAAAAACCCAAGAGTCGTATAAATTCCAGATATGTACCTATTAAACTTTTGACTTTTCTGGGAAAAGGGAAATATTTGGGATAAGCCCTTGGCTAAGCTGACAGTGTACAAAGCGCACAGAAAAGAGATGACAATTCCAACTTGGTGCTTCCCACTGAAGAGAAAAATTAAGACCTGAAAAGATAGTGCATTTCATTCCTTTGGGGGAGAAAGAAGTCTTGAAATTGTGCCCTTTTATTTCTATAGCACGACCCGTGTTTCGACTTTCAAAAAGGTTGTCGAGTCCACTTTCCCCGGAGGTGGTGGTGGTAGTAGAGTAGCAGGCAAGTTATCAAAGGAGTAAGAGCCAATTTTCGAGAACGAAATTCTCGCATACCATACCCCACGAGTGGGTTCACTCTTTATTCCAATTGTGTAATCAATTTCCATGCAAATGACATGACTTTATTATACATCCATTGAGCTATTCTTATACTTACAGGAAAAATACTCGAGCAATCTTTTGATCAAGGTTGGAGGCCAACCTTTAGTGATAAGTTGTTTTTTTTCGAGAAAATTCTCGCCTTCCTCCTACGATTCATCAGTGCCAATTCCGAAAAAGCTAAAAAGCTTGAGGCAGGGCAGGTGACAAGTTAAACGTTTGACTCGACTCGACTACAGTCCCTTTATTTTCTTGGGGTTGTCAGGCATTCAGAAAATATGAGCCAACTCCAGTCAACTCGTTTTCAAATCAAGGTTAAACCTTTCAAGGAATTTTACTTATACGTTTACCTTTGAAAAGACATAGACGTGGATAGAATGCCTCTATTTTGCATTTCAATTTCTCCCATTCTTATATGCCTCAATGATGACGCGAATGATGGTTCCTTCAACGAAGAGAGCGTGACATGGTGTGTGGGATTGGATTAGAGGGATGGAGTATGAATTCCAAATCAATTGCATTATTCCGACAGGCCCGTTCAATCATTGAGTCGTTTGGCAGGCAACTCCACCAGTGAGAGATAGTAGTGGTGGCAGTGGATCTTTGTGCAAATTCATTAGCGACTTCTTCTTTCCTGGAAGAGAGAGACTTGGAAATTGGAGTGGGATAACGACTTCACTTATGGCGGGGGGAGGAATGGGAGGGTGCTTTTAGCATTCATGTCACAGCTCTTCACCGCGTGCCCTATTTTCCAATTCTCCGTATTGTTGAACTCATCACCAGTGGGTTTATCTCTATCTGCAACGTGGAGAATGTAGAATGGAGTATTATCCGAAGGGTATATTTACAATATATCCATCCCCGGATAAAAATGGGTAGGTCGGGCCGTTGACAAACGAAGACGTTTGATGTGGGCTGGCCATCAACTCAAACGAAAACCCTTGCATGCAGGGCTTTCTACTAATGAAGTGACAGGGAAAATGCCGGGGATAAGGAGGTAGGTTGCCACTACAGCACAACATATTGCCCTACGACAAACAAGGTCAAAAGTATTATTTATCATGGATTGTTGGAAACGCCGGAACCCCCCACAATCTACTGGGACAAGGAAGTCTGCGTTTTTTCCCAAGGCCTGCTCTACTTGATTGAATCAAAACAAGTTTGAGTATATATATAGTAGTAGCGTTTGCATGTTTGAATTTCTCGAAATGCGAACGCATTCCTGGAATATCAGTCAAATACATAATGTGCCTTATCCAAGGATCGGGTTTTTCTTATCTCCCGGCGACATATACACTCACTCCCTTGATCTGATTTTTGAAAAGTTTTTCGTAAGTTCACTTCACATCATTATGCAATCTTTGAAGAAAAAAGTTGGAATGGGGAACGCAACCCTCAGTCTGCGACTACTCCAGGGTGGAATGGGGGCAAAGTGAATGGAAATTGACAGAGCTGGTAGTAGAAAACGATGTAGATTCACATTTACCTCATTCGTCATGCAAGTACTCAATGCGAACGCATTCCTGGAATATCAGTCAAATACATAATGTGCCTTATCCAAGGATCGGGTTTTTCTTATCTCCCGGCGACATATACACTCACTCCCTTGATCTGATTTTTTAAAAGTTTTTCGTAAGTTCACTTCACATCATTATGCAATCTTTGAAGAAAAAAGTTGGGAACGCAACCCTCAGTCAGCGACTACTTCAGGGTGGAATGGGGGCAAAGTGAATGGAAATTGACAGAGCTGGTAGTAGAAAACGATGTAGATTCACATTTACCTCATTCGTCATGCAAGTACTCCGAAAATAGGAAGATGAAGAACAGGAAGGTTGTAAATTTCCATACTAGCTGAAAGTGTGCCATGGGTTGCATAACCTTTACGTAAAATCTCCATGTATCACGCCTAATGAGCCGTGTATTTACGTGCGGAATATTTTTCCTCCAAGTCTATTGGTACGATACTTCCCTCAGCATTCCCCCGCTCATTTCCGGCTTCTTCTTATGGTGACATAAGCAAAATACCCGGGACGACGAGGTACCTCGCCCAAGTCAACCGGTCTGGAAAATAAAGAAATAAAAAAGGGAAAATGCAGAAATATAGTACGAAGTATTTTGCATTCTGGGACAGAAGAAAAGGTGCCAAAGCGGGTAGAAATTTACGGGCACGGTAATTTTTCTTCATCCGATTTGGAATAACTCTTTCTGTGTTTGAATAGCGGCACAGCAGCGGAAGAGTGAATTGGCCCGTGTGTACAAAAGCCTGTGTAAAACCTATTATTTTTATTAGAAAATCCTGGCAAAAATTGTTGAAAAACACGAAGGTAGTGGAGAAAGTAGAGAAGTTCAATTGTTGAAGTGTAGTATTGTAGTAGTTTGCAGATGATGTTGCCTACAAAAAATCGGTTGAGGTACATGCTCCTCCCACTAAGGTGAGTGCAATAGCAATAATGCGCAAAAAATAGAATACATACGTAATACGCGACGTTTTTCATATTCCAATTGCCATTATGCAATTTCACTGTACACGTACGTATTAATGCAGATGAGAATGGAGTTTTTGTGCTTTGAAGAGGTTTTGGGTTTTGTGGGGGAGCGAGATGAAAAGCTAGAGCGAAAGGGAGCCTACAAGGCATGTAACGTGAGTCCCAGGGGAAATGTGGCAAAAATGGATAGAAAAAAAGGAAGAAAAGGATCCGGTTGGTTGATTTGTATGTGAGTGAGCGAGTTAGGTAGTGTTAGTACAATGTTGTGTTGGTGGGAAGGACAGAAAGAGATTTCTGCTCTCTTTCCAGAACTATTTTTTTACTTTCTTTGCTGGAGAAAGCTACATTAAAACTTGCGTTTTTTCGTCGGAGTCGGAATGGATGGCAAAAATTTAGAGAGAAAGAAGGAACGAGATGAATGACATGCTTGAAATGATATGTTGTAATGCATGACTGGCTACTATATTTATTTTTCCACTAGGACCCCTAAGAGAAGAGAAAAGTCTGGGAATTTATATGTGAGTTGGTTTGTCATAAAAAACAGTGTTTCGAGCTATTATACGCGACGTGGGAATTGTATGCGGGGAAACTTTAATTTCCATGCTTAATATCAGGAATAATTGAAATGCTTTTCCGGGCTCCTCCGGAGAAAACAAGGATGATGGCGATGACAAGGGTGATGATGGAATGTATTCGTCCTAATTTGGAAGCTCCAAGGATTGGTAGTGAGGAGGAGAAGCATTCCCCACTAAATCCTGCTACGAGCTATAAACAAGGACATTTTAAACAATACAACACGATCGTAAATCATAAAATGAAGAGGTTCAATGACCAACCAAAGCCATTTTTGGGGGAAGAAGCAGGCAGACAAAATGAGAAATTCTCGGGGCGAATGCTGCAAAAAACACCAGCCGAGAATTCGTTCTGATAGGTATTACTGAGGCGAATGAAAATGAAACTTGCATTTTGCCTTGTTAAGGAGGACTGAGAAATGCGATTTGCTGAAAAGGAAGTTTCCACTGAGCTGTCGTTTAAAGCACACTGTAAATAAGGAGCATGACGATGAGAACGAGAAGAGATGAAGGCCTACGGGGAAATCGAGAATTTTCCAGAATGGTTAATAAAGCTTCATTTCAGTGGGACGTGAAATCCAGATAAAATCAGCTTAAGTATTTCGTGTTCCGCAAAATTAAATTTTGTTCTCCGATCTAGAAAAAAATCTTGCTCGTTTTGTGGCAAAAAATGGAGCTGTACTCCACAGCCATGAGTTGGCGGTGGTTGAGGTATGGCTCATGCCATTCCCTCTGGATTTAAGGGAGTTCATTTGATAGTAAAATGGGATTACTCTTTTGATTAGTCGTCGCCATTCACGCCAATTTTTCCAGGTGTTTTGATGTAGGCCGTACTGATGCATGTACATAGCATTACTTTCCTCCTTATCTCGTGAGTTTGAGTGATGTTGGCTGAGTGAATTCGACACCAACAAACTTTAACTTCGAGCAAATGCGATTCAATATACAAGTCATATACTCGGACTACCAAAAAATGAAGACGTAACCGGCGGCCTGCATACAAATCGCATTACTTTCGACTTACTTCTCCCGTCTGAAGTGGAAGTTTATCCCGTTTCCAAGAACCGCCACGTAGAGCCTAATCCTGTAACGGGGAAAATGCAATGAATAAAATGTGTAAAGATAAGAAATACATATTTTCCACGACGAATTGTATTGACTACCGCTCCTCGCCAGAACTGCAATATTTCAGTGACCTCGATGCCAGCGCAGTAGTAAAATGGTTTAGCGAATCCGCACAATGAAACGTGGTATCAACCCGACTCATCCTCAACAAGGGAGAAAGTGTCCTTGAAGTAGCGTGGGATGCGATAACTGTGAAAAATGAATTTCCTTGACGCGTTTTTTGCCCATCCCAACAAAATAAAAGGTGATTTTTCCTAGAATATAAGTTACCACTGCTCGTGCTCATTCCCCACTTTTCTCTGCCATTTTTTTCCGGGGATTCATCATCAAAACTTTCCCGTGTACGAAGGAAAGGCGTAACTTTGTTGAAATGAAACCAACGAAAAGTCATGAATTCTACTGCCATTCTGAAATTTTCCCTCCGACTTTTTGTTTTCCAAGTTTAAACTGAATTTTCTCCCGATGTACTTTCCTTGTAGC
>JAHZNH010000504.1:0-15680 GCA_027744355.1 Tyrannoseira gladiata
ACTCCAGAATCTGGGCTACACCATGGGGGGAAAGAAGTTCCTCAAACATTGGCGCAAATTAGCCTAAAATTAAAATTTCTAGATTGGAAAAGGGTGGGCTTATAAATTGTTCCCAAAGTGTACTTGAATCATGCCTCCCAAATTGCAATTCCTTGTTTAATCTCGAATGGAGTGGGAAAGGATAATAATTTTTACCGCCTTCGTGTATACCATACCACAGCTCATATCTTTCGGATTAAAATCGGCATCTGCTCTTCATCTAAGCAACGCGGGAGCAGAGCGAGAGCTCGTCGGATCCCGATCTAACCGTTTTCATGAAGGCATCACATCACATGGCTTTGCGTTATCTCGGCTGTAGAGGTTTTTTTCGCAGAAAAGAGGGAACTTGGAAAACATAATAAACATAATAAAAAAGAATAGCGTCGAGTTATACTCTTTCTCCAAAAAAAAGTAGTGTTTATTCATGATTTATAGCGGAGAATCATAAATGTCAAATGATATTTCATGTAATTTCATCGACAAACAAAGAATCGTGGCATTATTATTATTATTATTAGTCAATTCCTAGCCATCTGGCTTGATTCGCAATGCACTTGCTCTATGCTCATGAAGATTTTCTCTTTTGAAAAAATGTGATTTTTTTTTCTCCCATTGTTCCCTCGCAAAAGTTAAGTATAAACATGCAGGTAGGTATTATTAGGCATGCATAAAAAATGGTATGTTCTAGGCACCCAATCATAAAGAAAAAAAAGGAATATGTTTATCTTAATAAATACCTACTTAGAATACAATGCAACAAGCAACAAGTTCATTTTCTTTTTTTGAAAGCTGCGAGTCATCAAGAGGGAAAAAAGACAACGGCTAGTAAATAAGTGAGTACACGTACGCACTTGACAATGCACAAAAAATTATATAGGGTGTAGTTTGTCCTCTCTCTGCCTTTCATACGTAATGTATGTACTTATTTTCCCCGCTGCAAATTTCATCTTTTATAATTGATGTGTTTAAATATGATCACAGAGTGGTTAACTATCTACATCGACTGAGATTGTTCTAATATAAGCTACACAAAATGTTTAATGATTCGAAACAAATCAATTCTATGCAAAATTTCTAAATCTGATTATTTAAAATAAATTTTTCGATACTCCTTCAAGTTTGTATAATTCCGTCGCTTTCCGTTTGAGCAAGNATAAGTACAATCGGTGCATGAAATATAGAATATATTATGATCTTTAAGTTATTGAACTTTCAAATCGCCGAGCTTTTTTTATACTTTTTCCAAGAGAACAATAGATATAAGTAAGTAGTGTATATGTACATATACATTTCTTAAGTGCGTGCAATTTCGGCCTCTGATGATAATCATGATGATGATGAGTGCAAACTACTACAATCTCTGCTAAAAGTGGTCAGTCAGGACTGGGCAAGACGAGACTTTCCCTCGTCCTTCTTCCCTCCTGCAAAATATATAAGTCAACTGATTAGAAAAAGTCAGTTGACGATGATCGCGATGCTTATATTCATCATCATCATCGTCATCAAGCTGTTGAAAAGAAGAGAGATTCCTGCAATCTGACATTTTTAACCTGTTGGTCAATTACATGAATCCCTAAGTAATCTAGTGGTGTGCAGTAGTAGTAGAAGTAGTAGTAAGTAGCTAACCCCTTGCAGAAAAATAATGCCAATACTTAAAATATAACACGTAGTCCATCATACCGTATGTATCTCGATGCATCATCAGCTCAACATCTTGTTACAGTGCAACGGATCCTATAAGATATTCATTTAAAAACGTGTAACACTACTAATTGCATACATCAGCATATTATTACAATCATCGTTCAGAATAAAAATTCGTGCAGAAACTAGATCTTTTCCCCTCTTCTCGCTTGACTCATACATAAGCCGGTTTTTTTTGTGTGGTGGTTTGGTTTAGTTTGTTTACTAACCGACAGTCCTCGTGCACTTTTGAAGGACATGATCATCTTTTAAGTGATCATTATCAGGGAGCATTTTTAAAATAAAAAAAATCGACTCCCGTAATAATAGTGAGTAGTGACACGCCAAGTTAAAATCGTAAGATTTTTTTCAGCGATTATACTTATGAATTCTATTCATTAAAAATTTACAGATGAATTTAATGACATGGTGGGTCTATTCACCCGAAAATTGCATTTTTCAAAAAATTGGGGCAGAAAGGGTCAGCCTTTTAAAAAAAATGTCGTTATAGTTTAAAACTAATACTTTATATTCATGAGACAGACACGTTGCCTGCAGATGGTGATGTCGGCGATCAAAAATAATAATGAGGAGAAATCATGTTCGCATTGTTCTTGATATTGTCAGCGAGAAATGGGATAGTAGCTTTATATTTTCATGCCATTATTACATCTTGCATGTTTATGAGATCGGCGAAATTGTCAATGTAGAGCGAATGTACTCCTTTGTAAAAAAGAAGCCTGGAGCATTCAAGTGATGGCATGTAAGTACTTACTCACGAGTGCGGAGATTTTTAAAATGGGGAAAATGTAGACATTGGTGGTTAGTGTCGAAATTCATTTTATCCAACAGACTTAAACTTAATGGAACGCCCACACTATATGTATGATGTAACAAGTCTCCATTCAGAACGTACGTAAAGATATTCTCACAATTTCGGACTTTTACACGAAAAAAATTTTTTCCTGTTGGGAATACATTTCTTGAAAAGTGGAAAAACTCGCAAACCGCAGTCTCGTCAAGTCATATCAGAACAGAACTCCAAAGAAAATTCCTCCGTTGAAAGTTCGTTTTTGTATTCAGGAAAAAAAAACTTTTAAAATAGCTCGGAGCTATTTCGCATTCTTCTTTGTGCAAAAGACATTCATTTATGAGCGTAAAAATTGTTTAGTTTATACAAGCGTAAAATTCTTATCTCGTTGAACAATGTGTACTCCCCCCAATTTTTTTTGAAAAAACGAGACGGAAAATTACAAAAAAAACCTCACATGGCATAAAATGCAGCGAGTTCCTATTTAACATTTCGAAGACCGAAGCAGACAAGACAGCGGAAGAAACTAGAGACTTGAAGTCGTCGTATCAGATTTTCCACATGATTGTGAGAAGAGGAAGGACCCACATCACAGAGCATCGTTCTATTTAGAAAAAAGAAGATATCTGAGCGTAACATATATGATTATATTATGATAATATGATCATGAAAATTAGACGAGTAATGTGAATGGACATATAATTGAATTGGATTCTGAATAGGGGAGGAAATCGCTACCTCGTATAAGTAAGTATGATAGTTTGCAAAGCAATTCCCGTTTCTCCCCTCGATGCTAATTCGAATTTTGTGTGTGCAAATGTAGACTTCAGTGGTGAAAAGAAATGATATAAAAAAGACACGTTCATTATTCATTATCATAGTGTATTTTGAGTAGGATTCTTTTAATGTGCAAAGTTTTGTATGACTTTTCGTGTTTTGTGCCAGTTTTTTTAAAAAGTGACTTCGTTCTTATCTGCATGACTCGAGGAAATGGAATGGGACGGGTAGAGTTCTCGATTTGTGATGATGATGATGATTAAACCAAGTCAGCATGTTTGAAGCCGAAGGGAAGATGGGAGATGTGGCATAGACTAGTAAAAAGTGTCACCAGACTCGTGTTTGTGTCTGCCCGGGAGCGGCAATAAAACTCGAAAAGTGAAGTGACGACAAGAAAAGAAGGCGAATGGACGTTTTGGGACGAAGAAAAAACAATTTGGAATGAGACGAGAGGAAATAAAGTAAATAGTGTGAAAAGGAAAAGGGGAAGGAAGGAAGGAACAGGACGACGATGAAAGGGACAACTGTCTCAGGACCTGTAAACCTGTCAAAGTCATAGTGGCTTGACTAGAAAATGTCCCCGATTTTCATGGTCATTTATGCGGACGAATGAAGAAGAAGAGAGCTGCGGACGTGAATACCTTTCCAAAAAAAGAGGAGTTCGTGCTGCTATCATCACCGTAACAAATTGGGCACGACACAGAAGAATATGTTAAGTAACTGGTGCAGAAGATTTTTTAAAAACTGAGTGCACACTGAGGAATACCAATAATTATTATTGAAAAGGTGAAGGGAAGCTAAGTGAGTGAAGGAATGTGAAAGAAAGAACGAAGGAGTTTAAGATGAGGATCGAACAGAATTTGCTGCTGAGGAGGAACCATCACCTCAATGGGATGCACAATGGCAATAATCAGAATCACAACAATGGGGTGTATAACAATAATATCAATAATACGAATGGTGTGGCCAATAATGCGAACAGCATTATTAAGAGGAGTCAGCAAGGGAAGGAAGTTGGACAGGATATCCCTGTGAGGAAATCTGACATGCAGGAAACAGGTGGGTACCAAAAACTCTTGGTGTAGTCTCTTTATACTTAATGTTTAGTTACTCTCAGGGGAAATGGGTGGTGGCAAGGGGAGATGTTTCTATTCATTCTGTAGTACAGAATCTGTACTTCTACTTTAACTAAAAAAAGAGCCCTGTTGTAAGGCATAGACTCATCCTTTCCATCTTCTCATGCATCTTCCAGTTCCATTCAGACTCTTTTCATCGGGGGAATTTGTTTTTACTCGAATGGTAATTGTGATGATAGTGGGTGAGACTAGGCCGGAAGTGATTTGCCCTTTTGAATTACTAAGAGCACTGAATGAATGATATTAGATAAGGTTCGTTGGGAAACCCCTCCTACGCAATGTAGAGCAAATATGTGTACTTATGTAAGTACTTCAGTTTCAGATAGATTTTTTTATCTGGATGAGATAAGGAACTAGACTAATTTGAAATGGGCTTATATAACGAAACGATACGTGTTTATGATGTGACGTGACTTGCCTCTTTGCTCGCATGACTTGTCAATAAAAAGAAGGCCAACCGGGCTGTTACTACTACTACTATTACTATTACCAGGCTGGGCAGGCTGCTAGTTCAGTGATCAGGGCACCCATATCCTTTTCCACAGGCGTAGTAGGACGAGATCGATGAAATCACTTTGATGAGAAAAAAAGTTCTCTCACACTCCAGTAAACAGCAGTGGTTCCATCAACCCATTCCATCCCACATGCTCCCTTCACTCATTCATTGCATCCGCTTGTGACGAAGAGTTTTGAATCATGCCGGTGGCTGGCTCAACATACATCCTCTTAGGACCCCAAAAAATAGAGGAAGGTGAACAGGTGCGGGTAAATACAGTGCTGGAGAATGATTTCAAGATGCTAACAAAAGCTTGCTTACTTGGGCCTTCGCATTGCGGTGCCAAGAGTCACAACAAAATTCTGTCGAGAGAGTTTTTCTGCTGCAAGTTGCAGTCACAAATATAGAAGGGAAATGGCGATGAAAAAATAGAAATAAGACGGGAAAAACTTTCTACATCCGATTCCCCAAAGGAAAAATGCAAAGGTCGCCTTTTCCCTTTCTTGCGCTCGCGAGCATTTTTATGTCATGGACACTGTTTCAGCGAACGAAATGAATGAGTCTAACCTAAGTCCTACTACAACTACAAGTTATTGCATTATTATGAATGGCCATGTGTATAGAGTTTCTCTAGAACTCAACAAGAAAAAGGAATCCTTCATCAACATCCAGCTCGAGCTTTAGGAAAAAATATATTGTACTTAAGTAGGGATACGACCATGTGCGGGGGTTTGAAATGAAACAAGAGCTATAAATGAAAAACAACAAGTTGCTGTGCTTGCTTGCTTGCTTGATTTGAAAGCTCAATAACTTCAAGATCATATATTCCATGCACCGATTGTACTTATACTTGCTCAAACCCAGAGAAATTAATGTTTGCTGCAGGCGAAAACACTGCACGGTAGTTGTAATAAATGAAGTGGAAAAAAACGTTTCCCCCTCTCGCTGCGGAGACCTACTTTTTTGTTTCAAGATGAAAAAAAACTTTTTTATGATTTAGAGTGAATTAAATCTCTTTAATTTGAATTGTTCTCGTAATATTCTCAAACACCAGCGCAGCGACTTCATGGAAAGGGAAGAAGGCTATAGAATAAAGCGGAGTGTTGAAAAATATTATTGAAGAGGCAGTGGAAGTTTGCTTCATATGAGCAGGATGGAGTAGACGTAAGCATAAGGAGAGCGTTGTACAAGGACACGTAACACACGTGCTCGCGCTCACAGCTTCATCTGGAGAGAAAGTTTGTGTTTCTAACGGGAAATTTTCGCAAGGTTGTCTTCCCTTCCTTAGAAATCAAAAATAGGCCAGAGTCAGAGAAGAATAAAGCGGAGTGTTGAAAAATATTATTGAAGAGGCAGTGGAAGTATGCTTCATATGAGCAGGATGGAGTAGACGTAAGCATAAGAAGAGCGTTGTACAAGGACACGTAACACACGTGCTCACGCTCACAGCTTCATCTGGAGAGAAAGTTTGTGTTTCTAGCAGGAAATTTTCGCAAGGTTGTCTTCCCTTCCTTAGAAATCAAAAATAGGCCAGAGCCAGAGGTACGTCGGTACGTGCTATGCTGGTTGTGTAATGCCATACGAGACGAGACATAATAATAATTTTCAGGAAGGGGAAACTACAAACTTCATTAATTTCTGGTGAAATGAAATGTATATAATTGCTGCAATTAGGAGTTATGCTCATTTGCTCAAGATCTTCATCAACGTCTAAAGTTGGCTATGAAGTGAAGCTAATGTATTTATATTTATGTTGCATGTAGCCCCAATCACTCCGTCTGCATTAGGCAGAAACCATTGCAAAATCTTCCTTGAAATTATTCAATTAACTTTGGCTCGACGAAAAATGGAAAAATGAAAAACATGTTCCTCGAAAAGTCTAAATCATTGCTGAGGAATACATGCTCACCTCCATATCCATCAAAATGATAATTTGAAATTAGAAATAGAGAAATTCTCCAGTGCAAAATGAAAGGGAGATATGATTTCACGTCATAGAATCTTATGCATGTAACGTAATGGCATAGAACAAGATATTCATGAGATGAAATATTCTTTCCTGGATTTTTTTGTTGCTACTTACAAAGTGAAATCGGCATCATCATGAAGGGAATTCGATTTGGAATTCCGCTTCAATTCGACTTCAAGCTTGCTTCAGGGGTACGGAACTTGCGTTTCCTTCTTCAAGTTAATCAAGTTATATTTTAGGAAATATTCATAGGATTGACAAAGTAACGAGTTTCAGTAAGCTGTAAATATGGAGGTGAGCATGTAACGTAATGGCACAGAACAAGATATTCATGAGATGAAATATTCTTTCCTGGATTTTTTTGTTGCCACTTACAAAGTGAAATCGGCATCATCATGAAGGGAATTAGATTTGGAATTCCGCTTCAATTCGATTTCAAGCTTGCTTCAGGGGTACGGAACTTGCGCTTCCTTCTTCAAGTTAATCAAGTTATATTTTAGGAAATATTCATAGGATTGACAAAGTAACGAGTTTCAGTAAGCTGTAAAAAATACGTAAGAAAATAATCGAAAGTTTTGAAGGTGTCGATGTACGAATAACATTATTGCATCTTTGAATCACTAGCAGGTATGTTTTTTTTAGAAACCGAAAGATCAAAAGTATCCGATAGGCCGGGATAAGTATAGTGCCAATTTGATTAGGTAGTGATCTCATATTGTACTGCTAAGCTTCAATTTTTCCCGTTCCTTTGTAATGAAATGATGGGAAGAGTCTGTGAGTTCAAAATAGACTCCTAGTTAACTCACACCGCTTCTCCTTTTTCCTTCTCGTGTTGCATGCCTCGTTAATTAGAAAGCAATGCTTAGGTAAGAGGCATGTATGGTTGCGTGCTAATCAGAAGCTCGATTTCGAAGTGAAAAATTCTTCTGCTTTCGGATAAAGAATGCCGACTAAAAGGAAAAAGAAATTGCATTTCGATTTCACTACAACCGCTATTCCTGTGCATTTTTTTTCTTGAAGGAGCCTACTCGGTTTTTAGCGAGTTCATGTTATTCCATTCCCGTTTTTCATTCCCTTATCATTTTCCCTCTTGCTGGTGAACATTACTAGCTGCACACCGTGGGAAAAGGGGATTGTTTTTATAAAGCAGAAACTCCGAATACATGCTCCGGGAGGTCATTTCTTTCTTGAGGAAGTGCTTGAAGAGAGCCTCGTTTCAATGGGCATTCTGGGAGTGAGAAGAGACCAAGAAGTGGAGACCAATTAAATCATTGTTTGCAGAAGAAGTTCCCTAAATTTTCGTTGGGTAGTTCCTGAGCTGGCGACTAACTCGAGAAAAATGAAGTCTCCCCTCCGTTCACAAAGGCTTTGAATTTTGGATTGTGGAGATTTTAAATGCCATAAAAACTCACATGAGCGTCGTGAGCATGAGATTCAGTGGGCTTGCAAAGGTAGTCGCGGTGCTTTTAATTTACTTGGTTAAATGAGCATCGGAAAGACTGACTACGCTTTTATCATCATTACCTCCCGAATCTACCTGAAGTTTCTTGAAGCATTAAAAGGAAAAGCCAGAATAAACTCCAATAACTCCATGTTTTTTTTAAAGAATTTTCATTATGGAATAAGTGAAACACTTAATTTTCATCTTGGCAAAGTTAGTATATTAGGATGGGAGCCTTATTGAATTTAACGACCTACCGCTACAACTGCCTCCTTATCTTCACACTCTCTTCGTTCCTAACGACTTGCTTGTATTTAGAGTGTCTCTGCAAAAGGGAAATGATGTGTAAGGGACAGATTACTCCTACCCCATTGAAAAAGTACTTCGCTTAACTGTAAATATGGATTGGTACTTAAACGTTATAGCATCAACATCAACCGTAGGTCTTGGCTCTTCAGAAAAAAAATCTAGTACTTGTAGTATGCTTCCCTATTTTCATGTAATACGAGACATCACAAGAGTCTTTTCAAGTATTTACAATTAAACAAAGTGAGAACTCGTCGATTCAAAAGCACCAGTAAATTAATAGGAAGGGGATATTGCCATTCTTCCTGCGTTGATGGTACTGACTGACTACATCCCAGCATATTTAACGAGGTGTATTAGGGAATGTAGGACTTCCTTTCTTCTCGCTCAAGTGTCAGAAGTATTAAAGCTATCTATTTTTTTGTTCTGCTTCCTCTTCGAGCTCGACTTAAGTAAAGCACATGACACATCGGAGGGACATCTCTGCTACCTGTAATATCTCCGCTCCCCCTCCACCACCACACCAAAAACCACTCTACGCTAATTATCCTCTATTTCAAAATCCCCTGAACAATGTTTACCTTTGAGTTTGCGTGTGAGACTATAAAGAATATCTTTTGAGTCGAGAGCACATCAAAAAAAACTTTCACGATATCCCTAAAATGGAAATAATAGTTTTGCGTACACTCAACTCGCAACAGTGATACTTCATGAAAAAGGAGAGGAGGCAGGGAGGATTTTGCGTTTCACAAACTAGGTAGAATACAATAAATTTATTGTTAGGCATTTCTCCTGTTGGATAAACGGGAATGATGAGCAGAAGTCTTAAGCGGTAGTTTACTTACTACTACCTTACATAATTACGTACTCACGAGAATCGGATGCTTAATGCATTTGCAGTAATACTGTTCAACCATTTTTTTAGTTTTTTGTCACATCCGATCATAAACCGCTTTCAATATAGATGAAGCAGTTAAGGAACTACCACGGAGTTAAGTACCGGTATTCAATATTTATCATATTCCCATTCTTCANTTGCAGTAATACTGTTCAACCATTTTTTTAGTTTTTTGTCACATCCGATCATAAACCGCTTTCAATATAAATGAAGCAGTTAAGGAACTACCACGGAGTTAAGTACCGGTATTCAATATTTATCATATTCCCATTCTTCAGCTCATGATTAAAGGAAATTCGCATGATAAATAGTCCGAAAAGAAAAGTTGAGGAGGATGATGTGATGTAATATGCAATGCATGCGTGGGACTCAAAGCAACGAGGATGAGGAATGCACATTCGAATTAAATCATGCCATTTCATGGGAAAATAAAAGTGTTTCCCACTCTTATTATAATTATTATCGTATGCCTAAAGAAGCATAATCATAATGACCACGATACAATCACCCGTAAAATTATTTCTTATATCTAATAACTGAAATCGAAGAAAAAAAAACAACCAAGTTTCCATCAAAACTCTGTTATACTCTTGTGTGCCTGGTAATGTGGTGTGATGTTATTTGAGCACATCATTCGTTTTTCTGAGCCTAGGTTTGTGCGCTGCCGAGACGAAAAATCTTAATGGATTTCGATCCGCCTCAACATCCACATTCGTTGCACATTTCTCGCGTTCCACCTCTTACGAAATCTGTGTGTCCAGTTGATCCATCTCACGCGCCTGATGCCGAGAGCGGCATGTGATGTGATCGTATTAAATTCGAGGTAAGACGGTGTAACGAGTCGACGCCTTTACAATTTTAAACGCTGAATGATCAAAATGGTTTAAAGGAAGCACGCTTATTATCATGGGCATTACCATCTTCATTATCGTTATTGCTCCAGCGATAATAAAAATCGAGTGTGGCCACTCAAAAACTGGGGAAGTTGATTTATTAAGTAAGCCCTTATATGAACTTTTACGCTGGTCCTGCTAATGTCATTTACGTGTGTGGCTATAACCGTGTTGTTCAAATGCATATCTACATTACTCTAAAATATAAGGAATGGATGGCTTCATTATTGAATTCCAGATTTTGTGAATCCTAAAAATGAATTCGAATTGTTGCTGTTTTGCATATATATCGAATCTATTTATTTTCGTATCACTTGGCTCTGCAAACGCCCCTAAACGTAAACCGTGAATTGGAGTGGGGTTTACAATTGCATTGGATACGACAGAACATTTTCGTTAAAAAATGTATGCCTTGGTCTTATGTAAAGCACACGTCCCTTCTCATTTTCTGTGCACGTCCAAGTCCAACCCCTGCTTCCTTTCGTTCTCCACTGCAAGAAAAACAATACGCGTGGCAGCAGCTTTTTTCATTCCGGCAAGACTCGTATTATTCAGCCGGGATCAACAAGATAGGACGAGGATGGATGCTCATACATACGGCCACCTTCTCTTGAGCGAGTTGATTTTTCTTAGTGAAAAATGAGACCAGCACTTTTTTATGATTTCCTGTGTACGACGGAAGTCTGCTTATTGCCCTGATTTTTACTCGAATGTGAAGTTGAGAACCTAGCTGACAAAAGGCGGTAAGAAAAAGGCATAAGATTGGGACGAGGACTCCTCAGTGAGGAGAGCCACACTTACCACATCCCTTCTTGCTGCCATTATAAAAAATAGCTAAGGCGCAAGACTTTTTTACAGCATTACCTTAACCATGGGGCTTATCGTAAGTCGGGGATTGTGGCTCTTTGACTTGCTGCTTGAATATGAATCAAGAATAATATCCTTTTCTTGTGGAAGTACCTACAAACAATATGTACTTAAATATGAGATAAATAATAGATGTAATGGATTTGATCATAGCACTCGTTACCTAGATGAAGCCTCTACCAGGTATAAGGTGACAGACCATGCATGTAAGTTATGCCATTCGTTTTAAAAAGCTAGAAATGCGTGAAACAGTAAAATCGCTTTGAAAAACTTCATTTTTTACAGTCATACATCTTTTGTCCAGTCATGTTTTCATGTTATTTGGGCAAATAAGCCGTCAAAGCAAGTGAAGGTTTAAATTGCAATGAATCATTTTTCTACTTCAATTAGCTTTAATTGAATTCATCGAAATTAAGTAAGTACATCTAACATAAAACGTCATGTATTTAAATGTTTAAAAAGTGATGGAAATTAGTAAGGAATATAAGTTTGTCGAACATACATATATGTATTTTCAGGAAAAATGGCACGTGTCTATGTCTTCAACCCTTCAAAATCATGTACATCTGTCCAAGGTGAAACTCATCCATTGATGCATGACACCCCCATCCAATCCGATTTTCGATTTGCTTGTTCTGGCGAGCATGAATAAAAGTCAAACTTAACTTGCAACCTTGCAAGGATATTGTATTCTGATATGAGAGATTGTTTTTGAATCCATATGAGGTTCGTTAACATACGGGGGCAGCTGGCTGCGTCTAGTTTTATATTCTGTGCACTTGTTTGGATTCACACGAAGCGACAGAGCAATGCTTATTTTTTTGGGCTTCCGGTTTTCCTCTTCAGTTGTGGCCGACGTGTGCCTGAGCGATATGATGCTAGGGATATTCTGGAAGCAGATGCTGCCCATCATTATTGCATCTTTCTCGTACTTATACGTACATGTTATGGTTGAATGTGTGGAATGATTCGATAGTTTGTTATATTATTCAGAAGTAGGCACTTATGATGCTTTCGTTTTTTAGGCTGAAGTGGAGACTTTCATGCTGTAGCCTTGATTCAAAAAATATATTTGGTATATATAAAGGTTTATTTGATCTGATTCCAATTTCAAGAACACAGGAATTGAGTCTTTTGAAGAAAATTGGATTATGAATTTTTGAGAGAGAAGATGTTTATGACCTTAACGCATTCAATTTTGGCTTGAGGACGAGCGAAAATGATTTCTAGTCAGAAGTAAAGCACTTACTTATGACTTGTTATTTAATTGTCGAGTTCAGTCAAAAGATTTGATCTAATATCTTAATTGTAGGAGTCTACAGAAAAATAAAACCAATGTAAGGTTATTAGTGATGATAATGATCATAGGAAAATTTTTTCTCATATTTATGGTGGCTAAAATTGTCACAGTGAAACCTCAGCGAAGAGCAGGGGTAGTAGGGGAATGCGTCCAAGGTCAAATAGGGATGCATATTTTCACAAACCCTTTCATTTGGGTTGAAAGTTTTAGCATGAGAGAAGTTCGCCTTGAATTTCAATGATGCTCAAAGACCAAAAGAACTTTAAATATTGGATTTGTGAAGTTCCCGAACTTCTAAGAAAGAAATTAACCACTGCGGATATGAATTATTTAGAGATCAATCAATAAATCCTCCTGCATCCCAAAGCTTCACATGTTCACATCCCAAAGTGGTAATGCTCAGGTTAAGACTATATGTATACGATATGGAAGCTTATAGTCAGTGTAGACTAGAAGGATCGGAGTGAAATTGCTCCCTGAAGGGTTTCTCTTTTTTCGATGCGGAAAAATGATTTGGAGAACACAATTCATCCAGGAATCGAATGCAAATGAAGCCCAGGAAGTCATATTTTCTAGGTACACAGCTTAGGGGATGTGGGTGGGATGGGTGGATGAGTGAAAATATCAAATTAGTAATTCGAGGCGAGCGATCTTTCTTGTGCTATAGCCAACCTGTCAGAGAGAACAATCTATCTAACCCCCTCATTTTTAAATGTGCTCGCTCTAGGAAATGACCAGAAAAGTAAAAGGGCTTCATTTATATCAAACTACAGAAAAATCAATAGTCTCTTCAACTTCAAACAAGATTTGCGATTTATCAGCAAAAGTTCAAATGTCGATGACTAATAAGTAACTTTGACCTTTCTCATATCCTAGAAAAAGTTCTTGGCTAAACTTCTTATCTTTCACGTGAATCCTTCACCATTTCATCCGATTCTATTTTCTTTGGACAATATTGGCTGCACGATGCCGGATATTTTAGTTGCTGAAAATGTTCGATGACCATTTGCATCGACAAGAATGTAATAATTTGCTTTGCTCTTGCAGGTTACGTGTCACGGTTTTAAAAAGATGATGGTTCGTCTTCCACTAAAATATTTTAGGCTATGGTCTGTTCTAGTGTTCTAGATTCAGGATTTCTGTATGAGTTCTCAACTTTCAAGTCATCGTCGTATTCCGAAATCATGTTTTGTAATAAATACTCGTATCATCGCTTCTTAAAATTCACGGGCGCGCGATCATTCCTGGAAATCAAAAGGTTTACGATATTGCATGTTTACTAAACCAGATATTTTCGAAGAAACGCAGAAAATTATGCGGTGAAATAAGATGACTCCACATTCCACATGAAAGTGATTGTTTTGTGAGCGGAAAACTGAAAGGCATGGCTAAAACTTTGCAGTTCGCAGATAAAGTTCTCATTTTTTTGGCGAGGGAAAGCAAAGCTTCAGAGGAAGCTCTTTTTCATTCCAAGAACATTGGTTATGAGCAACAGCAGAAGAGAAAACGTGTTTTTCGCAGAACTGCAACGCTTTCGTCATCTCTACCACCATCCTCATCAAACCACTTTCACGCTGTTTTTGAAAGCATGTTTTCTCTCGAGCTGCCTTTGGCTGTTACTGCTGGGAAGAATAACAACCACAGTTGTTTTTGAAGGAAAGAGGGCCTGGACCAGGTCTGAAATATTTTGTGCAACATTCCGTAAAATGTTGCTCACAGACGAAGTAGATGGGAGTCCCTGGGAGAGAGTTGGGAGCTTCAAACTTACATGTGTGTGAAAATAGGGCATACCATTATTTCTATCCTGACTTTGCCATACCACGTACGCCCATAACAAATCTCCTGCAATTGAATGTAAAAAAGGAAAGAATTCTCCCCTGTTTTGTAATGCACTGGCGAGAGAATCCGTTTCGTCAAAACGGTCCCGTACATTCTTCAATGAGATGTAAGATTTCACACACATTCCATGGCTGAGTCACTTACCATATTTCCAGTTATCCAAAGGCATGATCTAAACGGACCATGCGTTGAGAATTGCCATCTCAGCTAAAAAATAATGGTGTTATTTATGCTTATGGGAAAGGAATTTGGTGAAAACAAAAGTAAAATGAACATAATGAAGCTCAGCGGCTGTTACAAAATAAAGATTTTAAGCATTATTCTATGGCCAAAAATTACAGAAGAAAGATAATTGATCTCATTACAATGGAATGTAATCTGTAATCTTTAAAAAATTCAATGCAAGTTTAAATAAGCAAGGCCAAAATTACCAAAAATTTTGAATTTTGTATTTTAATGAATTTAGAAAAGAAATAATTTACTAGCGCCGATAGGCGAGGAAGTATGCATAATCCGCTTGAAAATGGCGAAATATTAGCCAAAATATTGAATAGTTGGGGAGGATTATTTTATGTTAATGGTTGGGGAGTATCTCTAGCTTCCCTTTATCTCTAACCAGTATTCAACTCGACATTTTTCGTGTCCATACTTAGATAATTACGATGAGGATGACGCCGAAGGCGGGGTCTTCTAAAATTATAGGACTTTGAACAAGTTTCAAGTTGTCATTCTCCCGAATCAAATCAAAACCAAGTCAAGGGTATCTTACGGAGAAACTCATTTAAAACAAAGAAAAAGAAGCTTCCAGGGACAGAAGTTCCATTTTTCAGCAGCCGATGTGCGGGTTTAGAGCGAAAAGTACTTTGAAAGAAAAACTCATTTCATCTACATTGCTTTGAAAACAGGAAATTTGGGGAAAGGACTAGTGCAAAGCAAAGAAAAGCGGGACGTTATATATGGTTTACATAGTGTGGTTTGATGATACTTCTCTAGAAATTGTGGTTAGGAGAAAGTAGATGCGCTTACTTTTTCCAGGAAATAAAACGGGGCTAAAATGAAATGAAATGCTAGCAGTAGACATTGCATTATCACCATCATAATCATCACCACCGACACGTAAGCAGTAATATTTTTCCTCTCATGGCTGAACAAATAAAGCGAGCATCTCCGAATGAATGTGAAACTTTTGATTGAATTAGGAGAAATTAGAGCGTTGTAATTTGTA
>JAHZNH010000505.1:0-14303 GCA_027744355.1 Tyrannoseira gladiata
CATCTCCCACTTTTCTGCGGTTTCCCTTTAGCTGGTGGCATTATTATCGAAATCATATCTTTGTGTCATACTTAGATATTTCAAGGGGAAAATGGTGCTGCTGCAACGGTGGTTGGGGTAAGTAGTCGTTGTCGTTTCATTGTGGTGGCCGTTATAGCAGCAATAGTACTACTACTACTAACTAAATAGTTAGTAGTGTTCCGTCATCTCATCTCATCTCAACTCTCGAGGAATTGTTCACGGAACATTCTTCCTCCTAATGCATTTTTGTGGTTAGGCGGATTTTAGCTTTCACTCCGATGGAAGAAGAAAAAAAACTTTCCTTCATCTCCTTTCCTCTCGGCCACAGGAAAATTCGCGGAGATAGACGGAAAGTTTGAGTCTTGAGTCCCTTACAAATAAAAAAAATTGGGTTCGTTCGTTTTGGTTTGGTCTAGTCTATTCTTGCTTCTGCTCTCCTTTTCTGGTTGGGTTTTAGCCGACTGCAAGTGGACGGAATGGAATCGAGGACGGGAAAAGGAAAGTGATGTGATGTGACGTTTTACGTTTTAAAGGCTCATTTGCATCATACTGCGACAAAAAAACTACCATTGGTACTGTTACTCCTACTCCTTAGTTTATGTCCATACTTCAGTGAAACGGAGCGTTAAAGCAGAGGCGTTTCCCCGCCGTCGCCCCCACAGAAAATGGCAGTGTTTGACCTTTTAATCTCCTTCAGAAGCCAAAGAAGCTGAGCTGAACTGAGCTGAGAAGTTTAAAAAAGGAGAAGATTCTTTTTCCCGGAGTTTGTTCAAGTCCTTAAATAAATTTTTTATGGAATTTATGGCAGCTCCCAAGTTCATTGTTTTCTTTTAGGGTGGCATCACACCATCACCATCCCCAAGCTTGGAATTATTATTGTCTCCTTTATATGCGGAAAATGTTCCACCAGCAGGAAGTTAGCAGAGCTATAGGGATCCATCTGCTACCATCTCATCCCACATCCCAAAGTCTTTGTCTCTTGTGAGCCCCTCTTCATAAAAACGAAGTTGAGTTTTAAAAGGTGCATCTGCCTTTCTCTTCATCTGGAAAACAATGAGCTTTTATAATCCTTCTGACGACTAGAATACGACACTTGCTCGTTCATTGTCGCTCCCTTTCGCTCCATATCTCATCATTTTTCCACATTCCTCATCTCGAGATTCGTGCCAAAACAAACAAAAAAGCGGTTTTCATTCTTTGCCTTGGATTGGAATTGCAGAATGTGCATCCTCCTAGCCCGAGGAAGAAGTACCTAATGTACAAATGATACTACCAGAGGGAAGTGAAGAAGAAGACGACATTAAAAAACTGAACCAGCTTCCATTTCTCTTAATAAAAAGTAGTCCCAACGGATTTTTATGGATTCTATTCCATGGCCCATGGCTTACTTCATTTTTTTGCTGCAACGGGATTACTACCACTTCTCGAGCTGGATTCCCGTTGCAATAAAGGCAGTTCCCGTTTCCGGTTCCACATGAGTACTTGTGAAGGCACCAACCATTTTCTTCCAAAGTTAAGTATCCTTTCATCTCCCGCGAATATTTTTTTTGCAAAATGTGAAGAGAGCATGATTATAAATAAGTACAAAAATTTTGATCACAATCTCTCCCTCATATTTTGGAGGTGCATTGGACAATTGCAGACGATCCACTCCTTCGAAAAAACAATCCACCCATTATTTTGAGGAGACGTGTGGATTGGTGGGAGGGATGAATGATGCTGAGCTAGCACGTTACAGTCTCCTCCATAAAAAACCATTAATGCGGATGGATGACCTTTTGTTTCGAGAGGAGAATGGATGAGCTTCCCTACAAGATCCCATAAAAATGCATGGTTCCATGCATCGCTGCATCCATTCATTTGCCGGAGAAAAAAGGCGATGCCACCACCGAGAACTTGTGGTGGCACAAGACTAGGCATAGAGTTGAAGTCGGATTGGGAGGGCCCCTGATAAATCCTAAAATGGCATCTCCATTCACGATCCACTCTCCACCACACAAAGGACATGCACAAGCATTAGCATTAGAATCGTTGCGTCATGCCTCATGCCGTTGCTCTTCTTCACCCTTTCTGAATGGAATCCATTCTACTAGTACTTCTTGAAGAAACTATAGTGGTAACTTCACCGGCTCCACGAAACTCCAAAGAAGAAAAAGAAATGACGAGTTTCTTCCCATTCTCTTGTCGAAGTATCACTCTGGGAGTTATTCTCACTCTTTCCCTTGGTTTGCCCAAACTCGTAAAAAGGAACCACAGGGTTTGGAGAAGCCACAAATATTTCCCAAACCGCACACTTCCCCAAAACTTCTCCGTGGAAAAAAAAGTATTAAAAACGGAGAGAAAACTTTTTCCTCTCCCACTTTGGTTTTTTTCTCTCTCCCCATTCAAAAAAATAGAAATGAAATGGCTCAAGTTCTAGTTGTCACCAAGGAAGAACCAATCCAAATGCTCGAGCTCGAGTAAGTTTTTTTTCCTACTTCGTGGTCTGCCAAAACGTGAGGTCCACCGGGTTACCTAACTCACCTTCAAACAACCAGGTGCCTGATTGACTCATCGCACTGCTCTTGTTTGATCAGATCAGATCAGACGAGGACACCTCCACAGAGAAAAAATGCTTTCCTTCTGCGTGGGAATGGAAGTTGATCACTTGGAATTCGGAAAATCAGGCTGGGACTAGAGATAGATCGATTGAATCATTCTCCATTTTTTTATCCAGAACCAGATCATGACGAGAGCTTAAGCTGGAGTACCTTTCCGCATTCCCTTCCACATTCCATTTCATTCCCATTCAGTTTTTTTCACGTAGGTGCAAACGACACCGCACCGGAGCTATGAGCAAGTGATCAAGGATGCAGGCGTTTTCTTGCCGGGGGAAAGTTTTGCATTAATTTTATATCTCCCTCCGCGAAAATAAGTGATTCCCGGTTTTTTGGCACCACGGCCAACCCCACAAATCTTGAAGCCAGCTTCGCTCGTACCTCCACAAAATTTATCGATTTCCAATACTTATTCCAATAGAATACATTTTATATTTTAAAGGAGAAGCCCAAAGCCCAGGCTCAGATGAAGATTCAAGTGAAACATTCCTCCGAAAAAAAATACTCCGTACTTGGCAAGGAATTTTTTTACAGCGTTTGCATTTGCTGTAAAGTCTGAATTTTTTTTCTCATTCCCTTTTCCATGCCTTTGGCTTACACTCGCTCAGGCCAGCTCACGATCAGTTCACTGACTCCCGAGCCTACTACGGTTCCCTTCTATTATTTCGGCTCACGCTTCCCATCTCGCTCTCGAATTCAGCTTCTTAGTTCTCGCACTCACTCCGAAACTTAAAGAATGCTATCTCTTCTATAGAACAACGCAATTGTGAGGACCTTAAGTCCTTCCGCCTCCCATCCCATTTCCCTTGAATTACCCAATCCAGTCCACACTCAGGATCTTTTTTGGAATGCATGTGACGACGATCATGTCGCAAAAGAGATAGTCTCATCACATCGCATCACATCACACCTCCGAAATACATTACTCCTGCCCCATTCCATTATTCCATCCAACTAACCTGGCACTGTTAAGTATGCATTGCTGGACTGGGATTGGGATGAGAACACTACTATAAAACTACAATTTCCCATTCTTGGATGCTTCACACTCGAAAAATATGATGGGAAATGGCTATAGTCTCATTGTATTTATACTATCGAGCACCATCATCATCATCACGTCGAAATTTTGATAACCTCATCACACCCATAAAGCTGCGCCACGTACAAGTATGTACGCTACGCACACACCACGTCATGCCAGTGCCAGTGTGCGACTCAATCCTCCGAGGACATTTCTATTTTCCTTCATATGACGATAAAATTGCATCATCTCATATTGCAAGAAGTAGCACGCTATACGATGTCATGCCATGTCATCCTTTGAATGCTATTGCCTTCATCGAAAGCGAAACTGAAACTATGAATGGATGTGATCTTCTTGTCCTTTTGAACAATTTCCAGTCTTCTTTGAAGACCCTCCGAGGAATTGAATGGGACATAACGCAATTTCAAAAGAGCAGTCCTCTCTCTCCCTCAGAATGAAAAGGAGGTGGAATGGGATAATAAGGAGTGGACTTTTTTTGTGGGGAAATAATACGGGGAAAAGATATTTTCTCTCCGAAAAATAATAATAATCTCCAAGAAATTGCCCTCTCCGACCTGCAAAAGACTCCAGGTGAATGTGTGGGAGGAACTGATAGAGAGAAGTAAAAAAAGGTTCCTTTTTGTATCGGAAGAAAATTGGAAGAATTCGAAGTGATCCAGCGAGTTCCTATTACCGGGGTGAGGTGAGACGGCCCAGAAATGAAATTAGAGGAGCGATCGCGAGAGTTGAGCAAACATCCCGAACTCTACCTCTCTGAACGAGCGATGTAGGAATCAAACTTCTCGCATCTCCGCACACACACGCACACTTGGGAACACAATCCTCCTGGACTTTTTTCTCTAAAAAATTATCCGGCGGAAGTGAAGATGGAGAATCCCTAACCAGGAATCGATAGATAGATAGATAGTTTCACTTTTTTTTTGTTTGACTTACTTCTCGGTTCACAGGATCCCGGGGAGAAAAGTTAAGTTTCACGAGTAAAAAGAGAATCGAGAATTCCACTTCCGCCCGGGCCTCAATCTCCCCTTTCATCCAACTCCCTCCCTCCTCACTAACTCACTCCGTTCATTAAAAATGCGAGCTGGAAGATAAACTTCGGAGAGCGAGTTTGAGCTAGATAGAATCCGGGAGGATGATCAAACACGCAGAACTATTTATCCCTTGGAGGAGGAAAAAATATATTTTCTCCCTTTTCCGCTCCCTTAATTTACTTTTGTGCTCTATGATTTCCAATAATCTCCTTCCATTCCCTAATTATTTAACTTCCCTGGTGCAACTCGCTCTCCCTGTTCAACAGCGCCCAATTTCCATTTTCTCCATTTACTATTTCATTATTTCATCCGAATTCGAATTCGAACTCCAGTCCAATTTCATTTTTTCCGGTGCCACGTACACTGCTTCCAATTTCAATACAATATGAATTGGTGCACTGTTGGCTTCCTGTCTTAAGGTTGATTTTGGTTGTTTGGTTGGGCCACCACGCCAAACATTCCCAAACTCTGCTCAGCTCCCTTCACTTCAGTTTTTTTTCCTTTTCCTCATTGGAAAAAATAAATGTAATAAAATTCCTCCAAAAAAACTTTTTCTTCTTCTCGCCGAACCAGCCAAGCTTCTTCCGTTCGCCAGCATTTCCTCAAAGACGAGATGCTGAAGCTGATGATTTTTTTTCTCCTCATGTTCCGTTCCGCATGCACCAAACGACTTTTCTGTTCTCTTCTTCTCCTCTCCTCCTGATTATTTTCTTCCACAAGATTAAAGCCAAACCTTCATCTTTCCCAAGCCAAATGCAAAGTCTGGTCTGGCTCAGGCTGACTTTCAGGTTTTTTTTTTTTCTCCCGGGATATGTATTTTTTCTTCACATGGAATATATTTTCCTTGAGGAAAGCCATTTTCATCTTCCCAGAGAATCATTACATCCACACACACGAGTATTAATACGGCGAGTACATTCCAGCTGTAGTAAGTGAGCGGAATATTTTTTCGCAGGAGCAAATCCATCCTGCTTTAAATTCCCTCTAAATTCCAGCAAAGCTCCCCTTCCCCTCACCCGCATCTCACTCCTTTTTTGATGGAATACAATTTTCTCCGCCGACAGGTTCAGACCAGGCCAGAAGAGCCAGACAAATTGTCAATTGTTCTACCCTGATGATCACTCCACCAGGAGATGACATCGATGTCGACTTGTTTACATCATGACTCGTGTCCCTCCTTCTTCAAGTGCTTGCTTCCATGCTCTCTTGTTTCCTCCGCCATAATCGGCAAAAAATAGGAGTCATGAGCTGAGCTGAGTCCTCGGTCTTGATCTGGATCCATCCACTCCAGAAAAGGAAAGAAAATCGCTTTTAACTGTAAACTAAACTTCAAAGGGAACCTTTTTCCACTCTGGTGGATTTGCTGCCAGGGCCTACATATACCTTTCATTGGATCCAGCGCCTCCTGCCATTTCATTAGATTCGCGTTAACGTTTTAAAACCGTGTTAAGCCGAGAGATCTCCTGCTTGGCTTTGGCTCTGACAGAAGAGCCAGACAAATTGTCAATTGTTCTACCCTGATGATCACTCCACCAGGAGATGACATCGATGTCGACTTGTTTACATCATGACTCATGTTCCTCCTTCTTCAAGTGCTTGCTTCCATGCTCTCTTAGTTCTTGTTTCCTCCGCCATAATCGGCAAAAAATAGGAGTCATGAGCTGAACTGAGTCCTCGATCTTGATCTGGATCCATCCACTCCAGAAAAGGAAAGAAAATCTCTTTTAACTGTAAACTAAACTTCAAAGGGAACCTTTTTCCAGTCTGGTGGATTCGCTGCCAGGGCCTACATATACCTTTCACTGGATCCAGCGCCTCCTGCCATTTCATTAGATTCGCGTTAACGTTTTAAAACCGTGTTAAGCCGAGAGATCTCCTGCTTGGCTTTGGCTCTGGGATAAAGTGGATCACATCACCTCACATCGCATTGCATCACCCTTTTTTTCCAAAAAAACTCAGGAGAGGGGATCATTCATCCCACATCCACATCCCACCTAAACACTTCAAGCCTGATCTTTTCCTGATCTCTTTTTTTCTGCGGTAATGGAACACACCAGAAAAAGAACAGAATTCCTACAAGAAAACACTACATACAACTTCTTCTCTATTTTTTGGCGAGCATGTCAATCCATTATCGAAATCACGAAATGGCTCCAGCCCCAGCCAACCTTTTCCTTCTTACCTCCGAACTTTTCAACGAAAAAAATATATTCCAATTTTGGAGGCTTCAAAGTAAAAAGAGCTTTTATTCCACTTCCAGCTCCAGTTCACCATCAAATAATAACCTGGACCTGGCTGGCTGGCTGGGTGGATTTGTCTTCCACAAGCTCCACTTCCTCTTTATGTCCCCCGTTCCGAGAACTCAGCCAAGAATAAGAAAGTCAGCTGGGTTAAGTTGGCACGGAACAAAAATCTTTCCCGAGCACCATTGCGGATGAGCGTGGGATGTGTTGGAGATGATGATGATGGTGATGATAATAATAATCTACTGAAAGGAGCACGACCTCCTCCGCATTTTCCAAAGAAATTCGTTCTTACTCACTCACTCACTCAATCGTTGTCTCCACATAATCAGTTCCAGTACCAGCTCGTCAGAGTCATGAGCCATCATCATCATCTGCACTACCTAGATTATCATCGCAGTCCTCGTGATATGTGACCAGACTTGATTAACTTTCCCCTCCAAAAAAATTTTATTCATGAATTGCAGTCATAAAACACAAAAAGTAAACCCGAAAATTCCGGGAAGATGAATGAACGGGTGCATGGAATGTGATGCGAGCATACAATTAAGTGTAGATTTTTTTCCGGAGAGTTGAGAAAATGCCTTTTAGTGGACTCCAGTTTACTTCAGAGAGGACTCCCGGACATTCTTCAGCTCCAGCATCCAGTGGTCATGTGAACGGGAAGTGAAGTGAGGAATTTATTCTTGAAAGTCGACTCAGGCAAGTGCTCAAGCATCATTTCCTGAGTTCGGTGACGGGAAATAACGACCATCCCAACAGTCTACACAGTCTGGAGGAGCTAAAACTCAACTGGACAAGAATATGAGAAAAATTCTCTCGCTCCGTTTGATGGGCTGATCCTCAAAATTCCTTGAATATTTCCTTGAAAGTGACTTTGGAGTTGTTGTGAGTCCACGACATGATGAGACTGAGGACTAAACAGCACAGCTTTAAGCGCGAGTAATGCTCCGGAGGCGTATAGAAATCGCCTCTCGAGTCTCAAGAAATGCATCATTATTTACAGCTTTCACTCGAGAAAAATATAAAAATCCCATTAGAATTACGCGATCTGAGCAAGGAAAAAACATTTCCTTGGAAAGCGAAAGTAGGGAAGTGGTGTAGGGGGAAAAATTCATCCTCATTCTCTTTTCATTTCTCATTCTCACTCGGGGAAAGTGGCAGATTGGCAGGAACCCATTAAAACGGGATATTTTCCGTAATGGAGAGACATGACATCATTGGTGTGATACCTACGATGGTGCTTGAGTTTGGGATGATGTGCGCTTTTTCCCCCAAGAAAATTAAGATCCCTACATTGATCGGTGTTCACGATCATGATCATGATGATTCCATTAGCATTTGCATCGCTTAATTTAGGAAATCACCCGAGCCAGAGTCTACATCTCTACATGGGTATCTCTCACTTCCCTACCCCCTACTTCCCTGTTTCTGCCCCATGAGGAGAGATTAATGTTGTGGGGAAGGCTGAATTGACATCTAATTAAAGCGTAATTTACGGTTCATCTCGAACGAAGCATGGCCGACACGGTGGCACGTGGGGAAGAGGACTGGAACTGGAACTAAGAATCAAAGCCATTCCGCTCCGCTCGTTCCCCAGTGATAGTGATGATTCCACTTTCCCCCTCAGACTCCACTGAACCGAACCGCACTCCGACTCTGAAATCCTTATTGGTGATTTCCCTTCCAGAAGACCGCAATCCATTCTCGCGGAAGAGGAGTAACAACTTTGGTGGGCTCCCCTCATTTTCCTTAAAGTTACGACCCCAGGGGGTGAAGGAAGTTGGAGCTAATTAAGAGGCCGACGTGGAGAAGGATCCCCTGCTGTGATGAGAATTAATGTAAATTGGCTAATGAACTTTATTCCCATCTCCCTCGTCTGGAGCGATACGACAGGCTTCCCCTTGTCAGATTGTCATGTCACCATCACCACCACCATCATCATCCTCATCCTCATCCTCATCCACAGCCTCTCCTCCGCTCTGATGATACCCGGATACTGAAGGTGATGGCTGTTTCCCATCTCTGGGAAAGAACATGATCTCCCATTTCCATTCCCATTCAACGTAAAAAAGAACAAAATGGTAAGAGCATCATTGTCATCCTCATCTCACCACCATCATTCTCAATCCATTCACTCCAGGTCGCATGTTTCGCTCTAGTGTTCATAGTTCATGCACCAGTAACAATAAAAAAATATTCGGTGATGGAACGTGCTTCACGGGCTCGCACCACACGTATCCCCCAAAACATACGTTTTTTTATCCCTTTCTTTCCCGACGAAACTTCTTTCCCGAGTCCATTCCACACCGCAGGAAATAAGCCCGCAGTAAAGTGTAACGATAATCGGAATATTTTATGATATTAGCGAAATAGCGAATCGGGGAAAGTTCCCATTTAATAGACACTTGGGGTTACTATTGTTCCTAGCAAATCCTACCACGGCGCAATTACAACTACAACCGAGCAATCTCTTCTTCCTCCTCCTCCTCCTTGCTTCTAGTTTCTATTGTTATGTTTATGATTATTGTGGAGGCGATGCGATACGATGTGATGCTTCTGGCTCAGCTCAGGGTAAATATGCTCTTCACCACTGCAATAATACTCGCATGACTCCTTTCCCCACTCACTTATAACCGTGAGTAGGTACGAAGCTTTCGACTCTCTCAGCTCAGCTCAACTCGAGCTCATTACACTTGAGCCGATACAATGGAGATGCAACGCAAGAGAACACAACATAAATAATTTAAAGCGAGAAAAAAATGATTGCACTTTTCTCGTGCTTATGCTCCCCTCCCCGTTAAAATATATATAAGTGGGAGGAATAAAGCAAGTAAGGAAATAAGTACAGCGGTTTCTTGGTCTGGGGTTCTATTGCACTGGGGCTTCCATAGGGAAGAGCTCGTTCCAGGTCTGAGGTCTGATATGTATGGTGTGGTTGGTCGTTTTCTCTGCGATTACGATTACATGAAAGCACAATTCTATACGTTGTGTGGTAGTTGTAACTGTAACAATTTCTCCCGTCATATTTCCTTCTCGTGAGAATGTGAGGAGATAAGAAAAAACGAAATAAAAAAGATGAGAAGGGACAGCTCGCAAAGGAAGTACGCAATTACTTTCTCGAGAAAAAAAAATGAAGGAAACAGATGTACTAACTACTGTAAGTACTATAGTATCTATGTACTCTGCTTGAGGAAAACAAACATTTTTTTCCTTGATGGAGATTCCATCCAGCCAACCACCCACCCGCACATTTTCTCTCCATTGTGTGCAGTTATCTCCAGAAAATTATATTTTCTCCGGAGTTCCAGTTGTCCTGTCTCCTCATATTATCTGGGCGGGAGATGAAGTTTTTTTCGGGGGAGGGAAAAAATATTGTTCTTGGGATTTCCACCCAAAAAAAAGTTTTCTCTTTGTGCGGAGAAGAAAGAACTACTGACTAGTACTTCCTCACGCCGCGGACTTGGACTGCCTTAAATGTCCAGCTTGTCTTCGGAAGAGAATGTTTTCCTTTCACGATGATAAGTACTCCTGCCATGCGATCCGATCCGATCCTACCCAATTCCCCAATGCAATATGCCAAGCCAGTGCCAGTGCTTTTCCTTTGAAAAGGAGAAAGTAGGGGAAAGAATTACTACTACTCGTCCCCAACTGCTCCCGTCACAGCTGGAGAGACTTTTAAAAAATAAAAATGGGAATATTATTACAATAACACCAGCACGCATCACATATTTCATCAACCCGGGAAATCAAAACAGACCCTTTCCTTGTATTTTTGAAGGGCAACAGCATTTCGCTGGGAAGGAAGTAAACAGAAAACGGATTCACAGAAGGTACAGAAGGCCATCCAGTCCCCATTAATTATCTTGTTGACACTCCGTATCTTTCCCTATCCCACTTCCAATTTTATAATTATCGGATGGGGGCTTTCCACCAATCTTCGATCTTAATCTAAACATTGAAACGAGAGAATTTGCAAAATTACGGGGAAAATATTTATTCACTTCGGGGCTTGTGATTAAGGTCAATCTAAATAATTGTCTCGTCGTCAGCAAGCATGCAAAAGCAGGGATTGGGATTGGGGGCAACCCACGCATTGGGGAGAGCATTTGTTTACAGCTGGAGCTGACCTGACTCCGCCAGTCGGGGAGTTTGCATTGGGTAGGCTGGTATTTTTAGAAGGGAGCATAAAATAGATAAGTACATGGTAAGTAGGCTTTTGTGCTGATACCAAACTAGGGTAAGTTTAATATAGGTTGTGGTTATACGTGGGCCCATGGTTTGGTCTCGGTCGCACCAAATGCCGTTTCCCACTGCCATGCCATGCAGTAGTATTTCTTTCCGTGAATTATGATAATGGGAATGGAGGGAGGAAGCGGGTCGTAACCGTCCTATGAATTATGGAGGGAATAACTTTTTAATGAAGTGAACTAATGGGGAATGGGAGAATCTGCATAAATAATAAGGGGCAAACTTAAACTGTTTGAGGAGAACTTGGAAATTTCCAAATTCCCAAAATATTATTTTTCTTGGTGAATCATCTCGTTTAAAATGGTAATCATCATCGGGATTGAGCAAGTTCAGCTCAGATTTTGATTAGTGAATGGTGAATTTGATTGGCGATTACTGATTTCGTAATATACAGAGGGCTCCCAGACTCTCTAACTCTCCAACGAATGAGCCCAACCAAATGATTATTTTTTCCACTGAGCATGGTGCATGGTACAGTTACTTCTACAAATGAAGAGGTCGAGCTTCATATCTTGCATAAGAATTTTCCCCGCTCATTAAAATGCTCGAGTTTAAGTACTTCCTTGGGCTCGTTACATTTTTGATGGGAACCTCATTTAAATTCAACTTTCGGCCTGAATTTCGTTTCACGCTTTGATGACTCCCCCTTAAACTTTTCCCTACCCACGAGGGACCCACAGAGCCCACCGAGCAAGAAAGTGAGAGGGTCGTCCTAAAGTAAGTACATACTGTAGACTAAATATTGAGTCTCACTGGCAAACTCAAGCGCACTCACTCAGCGAATACAAGTCCCACCAGCAACCAAGACACCATTCCATTGCAGAAACCAGCCAAGAAGAGAAAAAATCTCAGTCAGATCTTCCACCCCATCATTTAATAACTTCAGAAAACCTTCCTGTTATCTGCAGTAGTACTTAGTTCCAGCTTCAGCCTTGAATAAGAAATTCCTTTTTATGAAAAAATCAAAAACAAAAAGGGAAATAAAAAGTTTCCACAATCCAGAGCGAACATAGGTAAATACGGAGTGAGGAGCCAAGAGCCAACCACCTTATGTTGTTTACCTTTGGTTGGTGATCGAGTGGCAAGTTTTCAAAAGGACTACATCGGAACTGGAACTAGAATCTGGGAAGCTGAAACCTGTTCCCCTACCCAGGAGAAATTTTTGATGGTCGAGATTTTTCCTACCTACAAGGCTCAAGGTACCTATTTCCCTCCACCAGTAAAAGTACTCAATCTAGTATATTGCTTCAGTTTCTATATGGTCCGGAACGAAATGGAATGATGCGTTCCACTACTTTATGCCTAGTAGAGTTTTCCCGAGGTAAAAATAAAAAACTCGGTCGTTCCTCCTTCTCCCTCCAAAAAATTCATCTTGTTTCTCGGATTCGCTATCTACACTACATAAATATTTATTTTATTTATATTCGAAACAAAAAGGAATCGTTTGATTTTTCCTGGAGTTGAAACATGAAAAGTTCTACTAGGCCAGGGTGTGTTTGCTGATTCTACCTAAGTTTGCGTAGCATTACGAAACAGGAAGGTTTGCTGTTGCTACACTCACTTCAATTCCACCGGTTTTGCATAGAGGAGGTGGTAGTGCTTTCCTTCTTTCTCCGGTGGGTAAATGATGGTTAGAGCGTGAGAGGAGAATAAAAAATCGAAAGATAACTGTGTAGTAATAGTAAAGGAAGGTGCCTTTGAAATCACGTTTGAATGTTCGGAATCTTTTGCACAGCATATTTTCCACAGTCGCTCACTCAGCAAATGTTTCCACGTCCATGTTCGTTTGAACTTTTTTCGTGGAAGGGATGTTGATGTAGATGTAGTCTGCATTAAAAATTTGCAACCCTTGAAGCCCCTCACGATATTTATGGATTGGATGGATCAGTTGCAGGAATGACGTTAATTAAACCTTGTTAGAATTCTGGGTTCATCGTGGCCCAAACTTTTGTGCAACTTTAAGTATTTCTGGAGGAATATCCACATTTTAAAGGTTAAAAGCTCATCTGAACGTGATCCTGATTGTGCTTTATGTGATGTCCAGGCCACAAAGTCCATTCATTCATGTTCCAAAAAATGGCTGGATTCTTCTTTTCTCTTTGTGCCTTTCAGAAAAATGTATTGCTGCTCTTCTCCCAGTCTTCTTGGACTCGTGGGTATCCTCTGAGGAGGAAAGTTATTCATTCATTCATTCCCCCACGAAGTTGATTGTTGTGCTGCTCCAAAATAGCGTCATAAAGGGGGCAGGCCTGCTGCATCATGATGAGCATGACGATGACGATGGTGATCATTGTGATCATGATGGCACAACCACACGATCATCATCTCATCTCATCTCATCTTGATTCTTGAAAAAATTGAAAGGAAAACAATGTGGAGAGGGAGATCCCCACAAAAGAAAGGAAAGCAGGCCACGTCTCCACTCTCGACTCGAGATCTGGGAAAAGGAAAGGAGCATCACAACAACACAACACAACTACCTACCTACACCTATACATACATAAATACGTCCTTATAACTTGGATTCTAGAATGCGTTTCTTCTCCTTATTATTCGCCTATTTTTCCCATGCTCCAGGTTCCAGCCACGCTACTGGCTCTAGGTAAACAGACGGTTTGGAATAAGGAAACATTGCATTGCATTGAAGAAACACTGTTCAGTTCAGGAGTGCTGGGGAGCACGAACATAATCGTAATAATAATGCGTTATACCTTATATTCATGCATTTATTCATGTTCCGTGTAGGGGAAAAAATGAAGGTGAGTGGGTGAGGGAGTGAGTGGTAGTAACAAATGCTCCTTCCAGAAATTCTTTCCACATGCTTGCTCACCAGCCCTCTCCTAACTCTCACCCAGTGCGCTACAAGGTACAAACATCCTCTTTTTCGACTCAAGTGAAGGGAGAAATCTTCCTTGAAGGAGGAGAAGGTAAGAGAAGTGGAACTAGAAGTGGAAATGTGTGTGTGTGTGCTTGTCTTCCTCGAGGAGGAGGAGAAGGAGTGCGAGAACAATAATCCAGATTTATAGGCCATTCAAGCTTCATCTCCATTTCCCTGCTGGGGTGAAAAAAAGAGGGAGAGAAACCCTTGCATTTCGAAGTAGTTAGTAGTAGT
>JAHZNH010000506.1:0-11440 GCA_027744355.1 Tyrannoseira gladiata
AAAAAATAACCAGGCGAAAGTGACGGGAAATGTGGTGGCCCATTATTAGCCGATGTTGATGTTACTCAAGAGATTACTCCTCCCATTCTGGTGTACAGAGAAGAGAACAAAAAAAACCAGCGGGATTATAACGCATCGACAACGCTTTCACACTTTTTGCTGGAAGGTGTGAAATAGCGTGTATTGTGCAAGTTGACATATGGATTACTTAACATCAATGATGGGGGCATCGAGTCGGAAGGAATTATGTAAAGAGGTCAGTCAGTACATTAAAAAGCAGCAGCATGACACCAGGTTATTGTGTCCATTCATGGGAATTGTAAGTAGGTACTCGATTTTTTTTGCCCGAGGTTGGTGGGAAATATAGAAGCAACCTTGAATGCAAACAACAATGATCAAAAGAGTGAAAGGTGAAACATATTTTTCTCGTTGAAGGACAGTGGATCGTCCTGTGTTGTGTTCTATCACGCGTTTTTGCTTACGTTTACGCTTTAGTTTTGGATCATTTTACACAATACAACACAAACAAACTCAAAGAGTAGAAGTAATACCCGAGCCAACTTGACAGGCTTAGACTAATCCTCATTAGTGGAACAAGCTTATAGAGATGAAGCCCACGTCCGCGAATTGGATAATGAATGCTAAAATGCTAATTAGAAGTGCATTCCTGTGAGCGTTGAAGTGTTCAAGAGCACTTATGACTTACATCATATTTTATTCCGCCTTAAATACTCCACTCTTCGTGTTGGTGAGGGGGAAAAGAGGTTTGAAGGACTTTGAGGGAAAAGCGGAGGGACCACACAACCCACTACAGTGGTTTGGGTTTTTTACACTCTAAGGCGTGAAATGCTTGGAGGGCTCGGCTCGGCTTCAGCATCAGCTCCAACGGACAAAAACAAAACGGGTCAACTTGTCAAGCGCTCCCTTTTTTCCTCCTCACAATGGAATCATAATAATTTGTGCACACTCTACCGTAGTCCTTCAAAATACACACAATATTTATTAACTTTCCCCCAAACAAAGACACACTTCCCTCTTTTGTTTACTTTCTCTCCCTCCATTTTCAAGTTTACCGTCGTGACTCGAGCTGCAGACAGAAAATGCTACAGAATGGCAGTCGCTCCTCTATTTAGCTGAGGGGAAACAAAGGAGAGGAGAAAATAAAAGAGCAAAAATATAAATTCCCAGAGACAGGACCAAAACAAGTGTGTATGCGGAAAAGTGAATATAAATAATGTAGAATTGGCAGGAGCAGGAGGAAGAAAAAAAACATGTATTTTTGTTAGTAACAGTCATCATGTATATTCATCAATTCCCTTGTTGGAGCTGAAACGCTCTTGTAGACAAACTCGTTCATCCTAGCTCCTAGTACTTTCCTCACACCAGAAATTCAGATCTGGAAAGCTGGAGCTGGATGCTACTAGCATTTCCCATCTTTGATTCATAGCAGCGAAGCTTATAAGTTGTAGTGGTGATATACCAAGGAGCTGTACATATTTTGCTTATTTCGACTTTTTGAAAATGCTACTGTCATTTCAAGTGGAACGATGGAGAGAAGATGAATAAGATTTTCTTTCCCTCTCTTTTTTTCCTCCCGTTTTCCGCGCTTCTCTCCTCACTCTCGAATGAAATCTAGGCCAAGTTGTTTCAATAGCATAAAAAAGCAAAACATGGACTTTTCTTCTTTATTGCCTCTCTTCATAATGTATGTACATCTGTTGAAAATAAATTCAAGACAATTCTCTCCCGGCTCCTCCAGACCTCCAGCGACGATTTTTTTTCGCCTTGCGTCTTGTTTACGCCTTTGAAGATAAAGACGGTATTCCATTAACTGCGTACATGCATATTTTTGCGCGAATACTTATTCTTATTTTTAACACAGCAACAAAAGAAATTTATGAGGAGGCAAATAGAAAAATGAAGGGGGCAACCAGGTACGAATAAAAAAAATACCTGTGTTGTGTTCTGCTTCCGCTGTTCCTTTTCCGCACTTACATTAACAAAAGTCAGGTGAATTCATAAACTTTCTTTTAGTGATTTTTACCGGAGAAAGAAAGTATTATCGCGCTTTAAAAAGTTTCTGCCTGCGAAAAAATCACAGCCATTCCCCATTCCATTTCTGCGCCAGCCTGCCTTGTTGTTGTGTTCCCTGTTGTATTTTTAGAGTTCTCACATTGCTCGGCTCGCGGAGGAAATATCAGACAAATAATGAAAAGGAAATGATTACGGAGGAAGTTTGCACGAGGAAAAAAACTTCTGCCAAGACTTGGATGCTTGCTCCATTTAAATTATGTTTTTGTGCTTGTAAGTAAATAGGAACAGAACTGGCATAAGGACACGGTGGGAGGGGAAGAATTCAATACAATTGGTGATAAGCGAAATGGGGAAAATTCATGGCGAAAGTAAATAAGTTAGTGTGAAATCCTGTGTTCATTGAAATTTCTTCTAGAGCAAAAAACCTCCACGCTTTTTGCTACGCTTGTTTATAGAAAAAGCAGATCCTTCTTCTTTTCTACGCTCTTCTTCATTGTTTGGCTAATATTACCGTGTTGCTCTCCCAGTGTTGGGCTGAAGCGGTGACTTGAGCAAACTTTTTATACAGAGTTTTTTCCTACTGATATTGGCTATTGAATCCGAGACCTTATTTCTCCTGCCAGTTGCTCCAGCCCTTTATTTTTCCTTTTTTCCCAATTTTTCTCAGAAAAATCCATGTTTGGGAGTTTGGGAAGTGTTTAGTCTAGAAACAAAAAATATGCATATTATTGAAAGCTGAAAATAGTCAGGTTGGAAAAGAGAGACTTGCTGAAAGGGCTACAAGGATACCATGCTACTTTTGTACGTACATGCAGTTTTTTTGGATCTGGGTTATGCATGCATCAACATTTCCTAAAAGTTGTTATGAGATCAGTTGGCTAGAAAAAAGGAGTGTTGATGGCTTTACAACGGCGTCTTTTATCAGAGCATTTTTCTGTCAAAATCCCTCTTGTTTACGTGATCACGTCATGTTAGCTTCCTCATGTGTGCCTGTGAATTTGAAACAACAACTTAATGCAAACGCCAATGATGATGATGATGGGAGGGGTAGTACTAGTAGTTGTAGTGGTGAATAAAAGAATGATGGGGAAAAGAAAGCGGTCTAGAGTCTAGATCGATTGTTGTGATGATGACAAAGGGATGTTGTATGTATTTTTTTAGCCTTGTACACCATCCTAAGTCGACCCCGCACTTTCAGGATGTTGATGATGGTGATACTACCACATCACATTGTGGCAAAGTAGTGAGGCTCGTTGAAGGGAAGAGGCATTCATCGTATCGTGTGAGCAGTAGTAGTATTTTGTAGCAAAGGTCCTTAACTATTATTTCACTGCATGAAAAAAACAGCAAGCCAAGAAAATTACTTGAAGGAGCGGGTGAGCGCGGAGTGGTAAAAAAGAAAAGAAAATTGGTTGGAGTTGGAGTAGTAGTGATACGTACGTAGTTGGAATCTACTGCGTCATATATGGCTATAGTTATTGCGGCCTCATATCATCATGCCGTGCATGCATTTTAGAAAAGAAACGGACTCCTGGGATCGCTTACATCCTTTTGAAGGTTCGGATGAACCATCTAAATATTCTTGATCCGTTCGCATGTTGTTTTCATTTCCCTTCTCCTTAATGCAATGAGGGACGTTGGGAGTTGTATCGTGGACATTTCCTCTTTAGTCTTGATAGCTATTCCAATTTGCTTTTGGAAATCATGAATGCACGAAGAGCTCCTCGTGTGTGGGGAGTGGAGGGATGGCCTCCCTCATCAAAATGGGATGGGAACGGGAACGCTGCTGGGGGAACCAGGGGAACCCGGGATTGCCGCTCATTTCATTTCAAGATGGTGGTGATGGTGTTGTGTTGAGTTGAGTTGACGCGGACTTCGTGACAGGAGAGAGTGAAATGCTGCTTTTTCTTCAGCATTTTATTAGCAAGAAGCATCCTGGACAGAAGGAGGTTAGCGCGGGACGTGGCGATGACATGACATGAACATCTATAACCATTCAATCTAATTTTTATACGGACCGCTCTTTAAATTGCGAGGGAAGAAAAAAGAAAATGTTCCCCAGTTTACTAGTTGACTTCATGGCAATTGGAAGGCGGGCAAATGGAAATTTCAATGGGCAATTTTAATTCCCTTTTCAATCAATGAAAACAACGATATCAGCTCTGAAGAGTTGATTGGATTTTAGTGGAGTGCAGAATTAAAGATTTAAAGATTTATTTGGACTCTAATAATAATAAAGTTCTCACACGCTCAGCATACATCCAACTTTGTGACTTGAGAGATTGATATCATCAATATAAGTATTTATCCTTAATTACGTATGAATTAAAGCAGTTAAAACTTATCCTTATATTCGCATGGAATGACACTGCTCTATTTAGCGATAGTAGTTTTTTATTCTGGGCTGACGGTACCGCTATTCTCATAAATTTAAACCGCCTGATAAATATTTCGTCGAGTAAATGAGTACACAAGTATGCACTTTTCTATACCTTACAATAACATCAAGTATTTATAGATGTGTATATATTTCACCTGGAGAAAGGGGCCCTACATTTAATCCATTATCGGATACTTCCATCAACGATGAAAGAAATGTTACTCTCGGTGATCCATTATTTCATAGGTAGTTGGAGAGGTCTTTGGTTTTCTTTACCTATACCCGAAATAAGTATGTAGTAGCGCTGCGTCACGGGAGAACTGCGGTCATCCCTCCGTACCTACGCTGACCAAATTGAGGGATAAAACTTACACATCAGTAAAGTATAAATATATCGGAGGAGAAGTAAGTAGTACAGAGTACACTTCTTTTGCCACGTACATAATACCCTCATTTTCGCGAATAAAAAGCGTCTCACAATCAAAGGAAATGATAAATTCAACGGCTTATTTATACTTTAGTTTGTGGTGAGTGGTAGTGGTGGTGGAGCGACGGGATTATGTGAGAAAATCAATCGGAACGTGACAACCAGAGCAAACTGAGTCCACATCATCATCATCATCCCTCCTGCCTTCCCCCTTTCGCAACTTGCCCCTCCTGCAAGAAAAAAATAAGAGAGAGAGGCACTTCGATTAAAAACATTGAAGCATGTCGCAGCAGTCCAGATCGAGATCACTCTCTCGATCCTTTTGTTTCCAGAGAGACTAATAAAAATGGGTGTCACATAAATTGGATAAATGCATTTGCTCCACTTTGCCAAGAATTTTGTAGTGTTTTTCCATGATTATTATTGAATTTAGCGAGGATTTTTTTCCAAGAGCAATAGCTCCCAAGGGTGTCACATAAATTGGATAAATGCATTTGCTCCACTTTGCCAAGAATTTTGTAGTGTTTTTCCATGATTATTATTGAATTTAGCGAGGATTTTTTTTCCAAGAGCAATAGCTCCCAGGTATTACTCGACACGACACAATAAATACAATATAAGATATTGAACACTATAATAGTTATGTAGCCATTCTTGAGGTAGGGTAATAGTCATAGTCACTCACTCACTCAGTTAGAGTCAGAGTAGTAGTGGTAGTGTTACCACAGTGACTAGTGTAACTTCTATTATGAGAAAGTGGAGGAAATGGAAGTAAAAGGGCTTATGGCCGAAATCAAAAACCTTAAAAGCATGACGACACAGATTCCTTCTCCTTGCATTCGCTTTTCTCACCAGACAAGAAATGTAATAGTGGAAGTGGAGCATGAGATAGGGGAGGAAAAAAAGACAGGGTATTACCGCTTAGAAGTCGATTGTGTCCAGGAGAGGACGGCTGAGCATTAATAGTTGCTTGGCTCACCATTTTCTTGGTGACCCAATATCCGTTTCCAATAGTTGCAGTGCATTTAAGCTCTAGAATCCCGGATCGAAAATGCTTGGGCTCTACCTGGAACCTCAATCCGAGGACGGAAGTCTCAAGTCCATCGTGTTCGGATATTGGAAGATACTCGATCAAGTCTCCAAAGTCTGCCTGCGTGGTGGAAAAAAAGAGACACGAAAGAGATGATATTCTTTTTTTCCCTTCTTTCTTTTTTTCGTATTTTCAGATCAACAGAAAATATCGGAGGAAATAAAGTGGGGGAAGGAAAGTGAGATTACGTACAAAGCCTTTTAATATGCTTTTTTCTCAGTCACGTCGATCGTTCCTCGATTTTTTTCTTTGACATTTAGATCCCCTCACATATGGGGAGCATTTAGTATTTCAGGGGAGGAGGAAGGAAGGAGAAGGAGTTAAGTTGGCCCAAAGTTATTTTTAGTTATTTTTTCTCTCTCTTCTTCGTCTTCCTCTCTTCCTGGAGGGATTATTATCATTCTTGTCTTAAGAAGCAGACTAGTAGCAGTACCAACTACCATACCACCGCTTGTTTTTGACATGACACACACATAAGACAAAAATTTCTCCTGGGTGGATTTCTCATCTACCCCCTTACCTTTTCGCTATTTATATAGAACATCAGGGATGCTGCAGGTTTACTTCGGTATGAGGTACAGTTACAGTTGACAAAATCTCCCAGATTCACCACGGAATGTACTCCAATAATTTCCGGATCGTTTTTCGGGGGAGCTTAGAAAAATTGAAAAAACTTATTATAAGTATTATAATGTGGAACTTAAAAACTCTAGGGCTTGAGTGAAAATGACACAAGATTGAAATTAGGCGTAGGAGGCACAATATAATAAATCATTATCCATGTACCAATGACTATGATGTCTCCTTGCTTGGTCAATGTACGGAAAGATGGGCGATCCGTTGTCAGCTCCACTTTGTAGGATCCACTCGTTTTCAGGGTCACATTCTTCAGAACAACATTGTTCATGGAGGACTGGACCGTCTAGGGACCAGGGGAAAATTAAGAAAGACACATTGCTCGACAAACAACTTTTGCAAGTTAATTAATTTGTTTCGTCGAATGAAGTCATTCAAAACGACTCCTAGTTGCTGCATAGTACTTAAGTTATAGTTCTTAGTACTCTACTTTATTTGCAAGAGAAGCGCTCCAATTTTGTTTTACTTGAGGGAAAAGCTAATAAAATTAAAAACATGACTTACATCCACCAGTACGCCCTCGACTGGGAAAGTAAGCGTGCGGGATCCGGGATGCATCGAGTATCTGAAGAACTCATTGCCATCTTTATACCACTTCAGTGACAGCAGTTGATCCGTCTCTAAATCAAAATCACAGCCGAGCACTATCGTAGAATCCTTGGTGGCGTACTGCGGAATAACGACGTTCTCCAACTTGATCCCAATTACGAGAGCTGAAACAAAACAAAAAGAGAAATATACAAAATAGCCTCATGCCATTAGCTTAATTGCTTCTTGCTCATTGTTTGCCCAACAGGATAGCGGAATCTGCGATGGTAATACTTTGTTGCATAAATGAGTTTTGGGTAGTTATTTAGTTTGCTCTCGCGAAATCCCCTTGCATTTACCACGCTCACCCCAGTTCAGTTCGTTAAGCAGCACTAGAGAAACTAAAGTACGGGTAGAAAAAGTTTCCACCGGCAAGGTAAGTACTGAGATGGATGCTGAAGGGTGACGGGGTGGAATTCCACAATGCTAAGTATTTAGCTCTGTGCATGTTTTACTCACTTCATCTCAAAAGCATTATTATTGTTTTGTTTGCCGTTCATCCCAAATTAAAATTTTAATTGAAATTACGTATTTCTTTCCAGCAAGTGTTCTTGCTTCACTTCTGTTGACAATGACGCTGCTGCTCTGCAAACAATGACAAATAATGCGACACGAAACATAACGCTGTACTTATTATTTACTTCACTCGCGAAATATCCACCCGTTTCTTGACAAACTTTGGCATGCTGGAGGCGAAATTGAGAAATAAATACTCGGAGTATTTATGAAACAATGTGCAAATGAGTGTGAGTGTTCTTTTATTATTCTGCCACAAGGCTTAATGCAACGTCAGACAACTTCCCTTTTCGTACCATTTTCAAATTTTCTCAACTGTCAAACATACAGCCCGGGTTTAATAATGTCGAGAAAACAATTTAGTAGTGAGTAATATCTAATGTATTTAGGTTGAACGTGGACTTTGTTCACTCGTTGCATAACATAATTTTTTTTCTGTCCCTACCGCATCCCTGCACATATTGCGGCCACCCCGGAGAACATTTCGCGAATCTAGGAGTGTGCTGGCGCAATTCACCCCATCGCCATCCATATGCCTAAAATACATAACTACTGCGTATTATCGTATTCATTTGCTAAAGTGAGTGAGTGATATTGCTAAAGAATAAATTTCGTATTATTACCACGAGGGTTTAATAATGTCGAGAAAACAATTTAGTAGTGAGTAATATCTAATGTATTTAGGTTGAACGTGGACTTTGTTCACTCGTTGCATAACATAATTTTTTTCTGTCCCTGCCGCATCCCTGCACATATTGCGGCCACCCCGGAGAACATTTCTAGGAGAATCTAGGAGTGTGCTGACGCAATTCACCCCATCGCCATCCATATACCTAAAATACATAACTACTGCGTATTATCGTATTCATTTGCTAAAGTGAGTGAGTGATATTGCTAAAGAATAAATTTCGTATTATTACCACGTTTCTTAATGGACTACGACATTTGACCTACTTAAAAACACCTCTGGATTCTGGATTTGATGAATGGGAAGCACGCTATATTTCCCCCACCCAAGGCTGAACATTTTTTCCCTTCCTAGCTTTTCAGAGTACGCTCTCCTTATCATAAAATATTATCCGGAATAGTTAAGGCGAGAACACACTTTCCACATTCCACTGCTTTCGCATATGAATTTCATGTCTAATTTGGGGTTTTATTACGGCAGAAAAATACGTGCGGCACTACTAAACCACCTTATAATCCATTGCTTTGACCTAGCTTAACAACCACAATCATCGGTCGGTGAGTGAGGCATTATCATCTTCCCCACTTTTTCTAGGTTATAGCTTTTTTTGGACGACTGAATGACAATGACTTAAATGAATGATCATGTTCCTCCAGAGTTGATGATGATGATGATGATGATGAGGGCGACAGTGTTGTTCATTCCCTTCACGTGTCATTTATCATGCAGAATTACAATCCAAGCATAACTAAGACGGAGGAGGCATGATTTGCCACCGTCACCGCCACGAGAAAACCCAAGGGCTTAGGGGGAAGGCGCCCTCATAAAAAATTGCAGACTTGAAATGCACCGTGACAAAAGGGTCCCCTCAAGCATTAAATAAAAAACACCGACAACGGCATGCATGCATAGTCGGCCCAACACTGCCCTGACACTCCGACTCAATGAAGTCTGAATAAGTTATAGAAATTCGAAGAGAATGAAAGTCTCGGAAAAGCCCTTCCCCTCTGTATTTTATTATGCTTGTGTAAAATTATAGAAAAAAAACTTGCTCCAAGAGTTGAAGCTGTCAATGCCAAAAGGAGAAAGGGCATCATTAAAGCTGCATTTGCAGCGACGAAAGAAAGGAAGGAAGAAGAATAAACAGAAAAAAATATCAAGAACGAGCCTCCTCTTCCTTCTTCCCATCTCACCAGAGAGAGAGGAAAAACCACTTCGGTTCTGGTTCTACACAGCCCACACCATTTTGAGCAACTTGCTTACTTGGAAGCAGTACTTAGTTAGTAGTCGTCGATAATCAGAAGGGAGACTTCCAAAAAGGTGCTTTCACTTGAGAGCGACAGCAACGCAAAAACATCATCATCATCATCATCATCATCTGAAGTCTGAAAAAAACTTCTTCCCGGCCCTAAATGAATAGAGCCCCCATCCACTGAAGAGGTTGCCAAGAAAGAGAGTAGTAACTTGAATGGGAAAACCGGGGAATGAACTATAGTAGTGAGTCATAATAATAAAAAGTAAAATGTACCGTAAACATCTATCCAAATTGGTTGCAAAATATACTCGCTCGCTCCGCGGAGAAGAACAACTTCATGTCATTACGAATGTCAGGATTCATGAAATTGCGCCAATGCAATCATTTATACTTGGACAAGTCTGAATTCAAATCAGGAGGGGGAAATCCATTTTCTAGTTGTTGCTCCTTCGAGGAAAAGAAAAAAATTACATGAGCACTGACTGACTAGTATTAGAACCAGTACCAGATCGATAGAATGTCTTTATTTGGACTAAAAATTAATTCCGAGTAGAGCAGGAACCTCCCCGAGAAAAGGAAAATAAGTATGTTCCTACTTGTGTACATTTTCGCGAGCCATTTAGCCACTGACTGACTGACAGTCCGGCAGCAACAACAACATGTAAGTTGTGGGGGTGGGTGCAGAACTAAAAAAACACTTTTATTTTTTCGGATTCATGTTCATTCCGCCGAGCATAAAAGCTTTTTTGAAAAAGCCGGTTGTCAGAGCCTTGCTCTCTTCATTTCGTGTTTCGAGCTTTGTCGTCGGAAAAAATTGGACGAGTTGTCAGCCAGCGTGAAGATAGCGGCTACACTTTGTTAGTTTACTCAAGTATCTTTTTAAAGAAGAGTTCCAAGATGAGTGAAGCATTTTACTTACTTACTCAACTCACCCACTCCACTCCATTCTATTCTTTCACGAAAGAAAAAGTTCACTGAGGGGTGATTTTTGTTGTGTTTTTTCGAGAGCTGTAATGGCTTTCTGCATAGAAAGCTGGGGGCTCGAAATACCTGAGAAAATTCCTTTTTCATGGGAATGCATAACATTAAATTTCACGCTAAACGATCTGTCATCCCATTTGTCATTCTTCTATCCGGGGATTAGAGCCTTTAAATGCGAAGTTACGCACTAAATAAGCGCATAAATTCTTGAAGAACTGCACCTTAGCTCTTCTCATGTTCATAGCTTTAAGAAATCCGTTCCCGTTCGTTCGGTTGTAAGGAGAGAGTACGTATATTTTGGGGTTGGGTTGTTGCTGTTTGGACGTTCATGGGAGATTTTGAAGGTATTTTGTCACTGGAGAGGAAAGAAGAAGTTTCACTAGTACTTCCTGGAGATTTACAGTTGAGCTGTAGAAGAGTTGCTTTTGAAAAAGTCACTTGAGTATTTTACTCGAAACAAATCAAAATCTTTTAAGACATTTTTTTCCTCAAAAGTTCAAGCTCAAGAAAGATTTCCTGCATTTTTTTGTCGTGACATGCTCGTTACAGGGGACTATATTTTTTGCGTGATAGGGAATGGCAATAAAGTCTTCAGTCTTCCATCTCTCCCTTTTGAATCGGTACATGTAACATTACGGGAAAGTACATAAGTATCTACTCTTAAAATATTGGGTAAATTAGGAGCACGAGTCAATCAATAATAATTTTAATATTCACCTTGGTGGCTTACAGTAGCATCACTCAAAGAATAATTTAGTTCGTGATTTGAAATCGACAGCCATATTCTATTGTTGTTCATGGGATCCATTTGTCTTCATTATTTGATTTGCGTGAAACGAAGATGG